>JANHAO010012803.1:0-16168 GCA_026873985.1 Saraca asoca | reverse complement strand
GGATTTTGAATCCACTCAATCCAGTTCTCCTCAAAGGGAATTCTATTTATGCTTAAATTCTAGTTTCTAACTCTAGGTATTTTGAGAAAAGATTTCATTTTCTTAAATAGTATTAACATCTTGAAATATTAGGAAGATAGCAAACTCAAAACATATTCTATAGAATTTTAAAGGACCAATTCCCTCAATTGCAACTTTGAAAGGATATATTTGTGTTAAAAAAGGTATTCATAAAATTATTTATTCATTCATATTTTTTATTATTACAAAAGAATTTTTGAAACAAATTCCTTGTTTACATATGCAAACATTTTTCTAATTTATGGCTAATCTACATTTCTACACCACAAGCAATTTGACAAATCTATTTATGAAATTATTCCTTCTTGAATACAATTCAAGTTTGCTCCTAAATCTACTAAAGCATAAAATGTTTCACATAATTCATTATTGATGATCAAATCAATTTGAAAAATTAATTTATGAAACTAAATTTTTTAAATAGAATTTAAATAGCTTTTATTATTCTTTTGAGAAGGTTAAGTACTATCAATATCTTCCTTTTCTTTTCCTTTTATAGTAGCTTTAGTAGATAATTAAAAAATTTCTAATTCTATTTCTAAATTTTTCTCTTTTATTTCCTTTTTTATGTTATTGATTTCGGTTTGTAAGTCTTCAATAGTAACTTTATTACTAGAATCTTTAAATCTATTGAAATTTTTTTGTAAATCATAAGCTTATATTTTTTTCTTGATTTTCTTTTTTATCAACAATTTCTTTTAATTTTAGCAAATATTCTTTTTGAATTTCTACATCTAAAATTTTGTTTGTTATTTCTATTAAAGACTTTAAATATTTTGAAAGAACATTAATAGTGGGAGAAGTTGTTGGAGAACATACACATATTTCCACACAATTTTGAAAACAAGTTTTATTTTTGTCTGACAAATTCTCTACTTCAGAATTTTCTTAAATTTGATAAATTTGTTCTTCCTTTTCTTGAGAATATTCTAACTCAAATATTGAATTTAATAAGAGTTCCTATAATTGAAGATTTAGTTCATCACTAACACTTAAACTATTCATTTTTGTTTCATATTACAATTCCTATTATAATGACAAAATTGACCACATTTGTAGCATACTATTTCTTCCTTCAGTTTTGCACTCTTTTTAGATTTCCTAGGCCTTTGGCTAGATGATTGATAGTTTGAGTTGACTAGTTGACCATAAGTTAATTCTTCTTAAAAAAAATATTTCTATTAAATTCTTTATGTAAGTTTTCTATAACTTTTTTTGTAAATTATTTTGAAAGTCCTACTATATATTTGTCTTTCCAATAAGCTAAATTACAACCTAGTCTTGTGAAAATACTTGATCAAAATACATCTTTATACCACCTAAAATGTGTTAATGTTGAACATTTATGATTTAGTAAAGCTTCAAAAGTTCTATCTTGAATTTGAAAAAGATTTCTTATAAATTGTTTTACTATTACTTCTATTAAAGTATTGACAACATCAAATGTTTGAACTAATTGGCCATTTATAATTTTTTTTATTTGACTATTTGAAACAATTGAGCTTTTTCATCTTCAGTTACATAATAATCTCACTAGCCTTTTAATTGATCAAAAAATCCTGCTATTATTAAATAAGCAATTTTCCTGTCAACATTACCTTGAATCTTGTATGTTATTGCTACCATAGTTATGTTTTCTCATGTATCGATTATTTCATATTCATTTTTGTCATTTATATTCCATGGACTAGATGTCCATCATATGAATTTTCCTAAAATTGATTCTTTTATTCAAATTAAATACCTGGAGGTGTAGGTCTAACATAATAAGTCCCTATATAATAATTTTGAAATAACTTTTAACCTTGTTTTTTAATGCTTCCTACATAAGTTCCATGCAATTTATTAATTTGCAAATCTTTTTCTTCAAAAAATTGATATTCTAATTGTTCTATTTCCCTCTTATCATGATTTTTAGAAATTGTATTGATGTCTCTTGGGGTTTTTCCATTATTTTTGGAATTTTTTCGTTAATCGTTAAATTTTTTAATTTTATCGTAATTTCTTTTAGTAATTCTTCATGATCATTTAATTTTCCTAATTTAAAACTTTTTAATTCTTCTTGAAACATAGAAAAAAGTTTTCAAATAGGTTGTTCTAATTTTATTTAATCTTTTAAATTGACAAGTTTTTGAAGGGTTAAATGATTTTAAAGGTTACTTACCAGAGTTTCTATGTTGTCTATTGAGTTGCTATTATATGAGGAATTTGATTAGAATAATTATTTTGATGTCAAATATTTTTTTTATTTGTTTAGGACTTGTATCATTTTGACATTCACTTTCTGAGATACCTATTTTGAATGGTGAAGGAATTATCAAAGAATTTAAGTGTGTAAATATTGATGGTGGATTTTGGTTCCAAGCCAAACTCCAGCCAATAAAGGACTCTTTTAGGATCTCAAGATGTGATCTTATTCTAAGGTAGTAAAATGAACAAAGAGGGGGAGAAGAAGGGGAAGAGTGGCAGAGGACACAAAGCTTCTTAATGTGGTTCAGTCAAATCCGAATAGAATCGGACCCTACATCCATGGTAATGTATTATTTTGAAAGTGTTTTTACAAAGTATCAGTATACTGGCCTTTGTCCCTTTTTAACGTTCATCTCCTTCCTTGTATTTATAGAAGAGAGGAGGTTACAATTGTAATTTTACATGCAATAAATCTATTACATCAAGTATTTAATGTATAAGATAGGATGGACAGACTAAATCCTATAAGTCAGCTTCTACAGATTGCCTTCTGTAGGTGGGCCCCACGTATTTGTTGGGTAATACATGTATTGGTCTTCTACTTAGCAAACTCTCAGGCTAATGGTCGAACCTCATTGGCCAGATCCTTCGATCTGGGGGAGTGGCTATCTTCGAAGCGATGAGGTCGAGCTCATTTTTACTGGGGCGAGCTCAAGCAGAGGAGGTTGCTTAGCGATGTGAGCTAAAGACTTAGCACTCTAAGCGTCCTGTGAGCTGGATTCTTGCCATGCTCGGGCCGTTTGCCCACCCATTAAAGACAATCCAGATTTCACATATAACATAAGCCCCCTAACTCTCAGTTCACTTCGTGGGCTGGGAGTTGAAACTTTTTAGAGGTTATTCACTTCGTAGAACTTAACTCAATCAAAGTTTTCATCGACTCTGTCGTTTCATCTGTTCTAGGCCATACTTCTTACAATACGTGCCTTACGATCATTAGTGAGTCAGCCTCGTTCTTTTCCAAAGCAATAAATGAAAGTGGTTGGGGAGATTCATCTGGACCCTTCGGTGAAACCAAATTTGGCTTTATTTAAGGTAGGAGAAGTCACTTTTGCTCTTTCACTGAGAAAACCATGAATGTCCCAGACAAGCCTCCTTTATTTCCAATGTTCTATCTTCCCGCTATGGTGTGTATGGCCTTCTACATAAGGAGCTTCAAAGATATGGCTTCTCTGGTAACATGGAGAGACCTCATTTGGATCTCAGATTATGTCCTCTCAACTTCGCCGTGAGGTTTCTGCCCCTCTGGTCAAGCTCCTGGCACTTCCTGAGTTGCTTCCTTTGTAAATTAAAAAAGGAGATGGAAGCTGAAAAAATAAGGAGCAACTATGCTCTTTCCTTCTCCATTGGCAGAAGTCAAGTTGAGGAAAAGTTTACTACTGAGGAAGGAACTTGAAGAAAAAAATTTAAGGACTTAGGCAAGCTCACGAGCTCTAGTCAGCAAGGGCTTCGCCTCTCGGTAACCATCCCTCTAATTGGTGGGAGCTTTCCTCTTGTGCGCAATCTTTCTTCCAGAAGAAATTAGCTATAGCCTTCCTCTTGTATTTTGGCTTTTCCTAATTTGTATTCAAAGCTTTCTAATGTAATTTTACCTCATTAAGGCTTTTTAATGAATAAAATCTTCTTTTGTGATCTCTATGAACTATTCTTAGTTTTCTGCATCCGTAATAATGCAAACTTTTGTAGCTCGCAATGAAATATCCGAAGAGCCAATCGACCAAATTCTCTTGAAAACAATAAACATGAGCGAAACATCCCACACATGAGTAGATCGTATAAGGATTGTACGTAATCAAAAAGTTGCATGAGAGCTACGAACATTTGGTCACATACGAGCTATGAATTACAGCGATCTCATTGCCTTAGGCAAATAATCAGGTCATCAATTCTTTATGCTTCAGCAAGCACACAGCTACGCTAGCATTGATTGTTTAAGAGTGTCTCTGCATCTTAGCAAGCACGCAGCTACATTGGCAGTGTGAGTTTATTTTTAGCGTCTCCACGCCTCAGCGAGCATATAGCTATGCTAGCATTCTGAGTGTTCAATAGTGCCTCCACACCTCAGCAAGCACACAGCTATGCTGGCACTATGGGTGTTTAATAGTGCCTCCGTACCTCAGTGAGCACATAGCTACACTGGCACTGTGAGCGTTTAATAGTGCTTCTGCACCTCAACGAGCATGCAACTATGTTGGCAAATGTTCCAGGATGAGCCCCAGTGCCTCAGCAAGCACACAGCTATGCTGGCAAATGTTTCGGGATAAGCCCCAACACCTCAATGAGAACGTAGCTACACTGGCAATTATTCTGGGATGAGCCCCAGCACCTCAGCAAGCACACAGTTGCGCTGGTAAATTTGTCAATTCATCTCTGGAATGAGCTCCGAGGGGCCTCAACTTAGGAAGCTGGCAACTTCATCAATTCATCTTTAGAATGAGCTCTGGGAGGCCTTAGCTCAGGAAGCTGGCAACTTCACAATTCATCTCCAGAATGAGCTCTGAGGGCCCTTAATCAAACCAAAGGCCACGGTTGGCACAAAGTTACTTAAGGGATTTAAAAGAGTTAACCGCATGCAAGCTGCAAAAATTACAAACACTCGATAGCAGAGGGCAAAATAGAGAGATGAAGACAATAACACCAAACTAATTGGTAGACTACTCTCAACAGGAACAAAATAGAGTATTTACATTTACTCTTAATTTAAGATACATTGTCAATGTATAATTTGGACCAAGCCCCCCGGCTCTTGGTCACTGTCACGTTGGGAAAGCTAGGATTGCTACCTCGCAGGCCGCACCACATACTCCCTTAGACGGTCCCTTCTAATCAAGTCTTCAATCGTGTCCTTAAGCTCTCGATAACTTGAGGTCCCATGCCCAACCTCATTGTGATAGGCATAGAACTCTTGCTTGTTTCTCTACCAGTAGGGGATTTGTATGGGAATAGGCCTTCCAAAATCTTCTCTATCCCTTTTTGTTAGGAAGATCCTATCTTGAGAATCTAATAGGATACTGTATTACTTATGGTGATCTGAATGCTGAGGTCACTCACCTCTGGGCCTTCCGGGCTTCTTCGCAATCCACTCAGCAGAGTGGTCACCCTGGTCTATATTGCTCCTCTTCTTACTGTAAGGTGAGCTAGCTTTCTCATTCTTCTTGTCAGACTTTTTCGAGCCAACAATCTCTTCCCATTTGATCTACTTAGCAGCTCTCTCATAAAACTCAGTAAGATCCTTCACCGAGGACTTGTACAAGCTCTTGTACAATTTTCCATTTTTGCAAAGTCCCATGAAGATCATTGCTAGCATGGTTTCTTCAGATGGATTCTCCATCAAATTGACTTCTAGCCTGAACCTGGCAATGTTGTCCTTCAGCGACTCATGCTTGCACTAAAAAATCACAGCGAGATGGCAGGGGACACAAGCTATCTCTTCAATGCCTGATACTGGGCGATAAACTTCTGTTGGCAATCTTCCTAACTACAAATCAAGTGAGCTAGAAGGCTTCTGAACCAAGCTCAAGGTACACCTCCCAACGTAGCCGGGAACACTCGACATTTAACCAGGGGGTCAGTTGTTTGCAAGTCTATCTGAACATTAAATGCATCCAGATGGTCATACGGATCAGAGTCCCCATTGTACAATGGAATCACAGGGACCTTGAGCTTGAAGGGAAGGGTCCGAGTCCTAATTTCCTCAAAGAATGGCAACCTTTCTTCGTAGTGAGCTTTATTACTCAAAGCTCGAAGGCGTTCCTCCAGTTGGATCATTTTTTGAAATAACTCTTCAACCAACGAGTTTTGCGCCCTCGATTGCTGGCTGGAAGATTACTAGAGTCTTTGGTCTTCATGGTTGCGAGAGCTGTGATCGAGAGTCTATTCTTACGAGTAACGAGCTAGAGAATTTTCTTGATTGACATTGCCTAAAGGCCTAACTTACTGCTGCTGGTGAACATTCACAGGCACTGCGGTTTTGGTCTGCTTCTGCACACCTTGCGTTAGCATGGTGACTGCTTTAGTCAGTTCTCCATCATATTTTCCAGTCTTTCTTAGTGTTGAAGCCAAATCTGCACCCCATTGGTGCCGTTGGCAATGGTAGCTAGCTAAACAGAATTGACTGGGGGCAAGCCAGTGGTAACACTGATGATGGGAGCGTTGGAGGAGTCTGTCATTAAGACGTGACCTTCTGGAGGATTAAGCAATGCGTTTGAAGCTCTAGTGGCTCTTCCCTTGGCCATTATAGCATAAAATGAACTAGGATAGATGAGATACCCATATATGGCACCAAAATGTTGATGATGGATTTTGGTTCTAGGCCAAACTCCAGCCAACGAAGGATTCTTTTAGGATTTCAAGCTGTGATCTCGTTCTAAGGTAGTAAAATGAACGAGGAGGGGGGAGAAGGGGAAGAGTGATAAAGGACAAAAAGCTTTTTAACGTGGTTCGGCCAAATCTGGATAGAACAGACCCTACGTCCATGGTAATGTATTATTCTAAAAGTATTTTTATAGAGTATCTGTATACTGGCCTTCGTCCCTTTTTAACGTTCATCTCCTTCCTTGTATTTATAGAAGAGAGGAGGTTACAATTGTAATTTCACATGTAGTAAATCTATTATATCAAGTATTTAATGTACAAGATAGGATGGACAGACTAAATCTTGTAAGTCAACTTCTGCAGATTGCCTTCTGCAGGTGGGCCCCATATGTCTACTGGATAATACATGTGTTGGTCTTTTGCTTAGCAAACTCTCGGGTTGCTGGTTGCACCTCGCTGGCCAGATTCTTCGGTCTAGGGGAACGGTTGTCTTCGAAGTGATGAGGTCGAGCTCATTCTTATTGGGGCGAGCTCAAGTAGAAGAGGTCGCTTAGTGATGCGAGCTAGAGACTTAGCACTCTGAGCATCCTGTGAGCTGGATTCTTGCCGTGCCCAAGCCATTTGTTAACCCATTAAAGATAATCCGGATTTCACATATAACAATAAATTTTAATTTCTTTTAAAGGAGAATGATTTTCTATAATTATTTTATTTGATAAAATTTACCATTGTTGTGTAGTTTTTGTAATATGTTGGGATAATTTTTATTATCATTTATGAATTGATTTTTTATATTATTATTGATAAAATAATCTTCAAATCAATTAAAGAAATATAAAAACTGTTCAATTTTTTCTAAAATTTTATAATATATCTTTTTATATTTCTAATAATTTTGGGGAGAAATCTGAAATATATCAATTTCTTTTTTCTTTATTTTTCTCTAAATAAAGCTCTTCACTAAGAAATTTTCTATTTAAAACAAACTTTCTTTTTAACATATAGAGTTAATTTTGCATATCTGAAAGAGTAAGAGAAGGTTCATCTATTGAAGTATAATGTACTTTATATTGCAACTCTAGAATATTTTCACTGTAATATACACCTTAAAGTTTTACTTGAGATTGTTTAGATTCTAAATCCACATGATTCCATGGGCCTAAATCTAGTGTTGAGGCTGAATCTACTAATTTTATTGAAAAATATTTTGACTTTAAGGAAATTCTAGAGCCAAAGTCTTCAAATGTTGTAGATCTTGAATATTTATTCAAAATTCTTAAAATTACATCTCCTGAAGGTTCTTCTATTACTTAATTAATTGTTGAACTACTTTCATATTTTAAAGGTATTGACTCTAGTAATTTTCATTCATCTAAAAAGGAAATTTGATCATGTTTTTGGGGCTTTGAAATAAGGATTGAGGAATTTTTTGTATTTGTTTCTATCAACACAGTTTCGCCTCTTAGAGAGACTTTTAAAGCTTTATTATTGATATTAGTTTTCATGATTGTATAATGAATCATATCATTTATATTTTATGTGTTTGATTCCTTCTACTCAATTTCTATCTTTAGTTTTGACAAGTAAAGTTAAGAATTTTTTTATTTCCGGGGTTACTTAAAGCTACTATATAATTTAGAAAACAAAACAAATAAAGTTGATCATTATGAAGGTTTGATTTTAAATAAGATAATATTTAATTTTTGAAAGTTGCCACTCTAGAATCTCTTAGTATTATTAATATTGGAGTATCAATTCCTAACCTTTGGAGGAGTTTTATAGCAATTTGTATAAGTCTTACACGTAAATAATTATAATGTTTCTTATCTTCTTTGACAAGTTCTTTTGAAAGAAGGGGTATTAAGTCATACATTTCAGGAATACTTAAATTTTATTCATAAGTTTTGATAATATAATCTTGTAAAAAATCAAAAGTATCTATTTTATAGATCCGTTAAGTAGGTACTTTAGGTATATTCTAATTACGTAATTTTTATTTTATTTAAGAAATAACTATCTATTGACTATTATTTATATCTTAATTAATTTTTTCTTCACTAGAGTTTTGACTAGAAGTTAAAGGTATTAGATCCTTGGATTTAGAGGATAGTTTTCTAATTAGATAAGTCATTGCTATTAAGAATAATTGCTAATTACCATAATTTTGGTTTACTACCTAAACTTTCTAGCTTAATTGTCTTGGACCACCTAACACCATGGACCACCTAAACACATCTCTACTTGGGCTTTCACAAACGGCAGATCAACATGACTCTTAAGGCTCACAACGTACAACTTAACCTTTAGATTTGGGGTTGAACATCTACTATAGTAACCACCAAATAATGTTGTACAGTAACCATTAGCTCCTCCAACTATTGACATTGCTTTCTCCCTCACAAGGCTTTGATACCAAGTAGAGCTATTCAGAGAGCTCTAGATCGATTTTAAGAGTGTGGAAGATAATGAATATATATTAAAAATAATAAAGCAATATGGAATCACAAACTAGATTTTTAACATCCTTTTGTAAGACATCTTTTGCAACTTTATAATCTACTCACAGTAAAAACTTTTTATTTATCAAATAATCTTGAAATTTCATAACACATGATGCTAAGGATAAAATTTCCTTTTTAATAATAGAACATTTCTTTTTTAAGATTTGATTTAGAGCTCCTTAAGTAACTCCACCCCACTTGGAGAGCCATGTCCATAGTTGGAGGAGCCAATGGTAAAAGAATGAAAGTTCTAATTATTTTTAATGAAAAAGTTATAAAAGAATGAAAAGTTTTCACAAAAATTTCAAGAATATGCACCAGTATAATTTTTTTTAAGTACATACTGAATTATAATTAATTATTTGATTTTATAGTAAGTAACTTTAATGTCTCATAATACTTTTAAAAATACAAGAAAGGAATTTTTAATCTACTTATAAAAGTGAAATATGCTAATCTTCACATAAATGTGTAGACATTAGAAATCCCCACTCACACAAAAAAGTTTGGTTGCAAATATATATACAACTATTTATTTTTTGTTAGAAGAGAAGGGAGAATGGGACTACTAACCTTGCTACTATTTCTAGGAGTTATCATAAAAATATTTTGCATTGCAAAATGTTTAGCATAAGCACATGTTCAAAGGGCAAACTCATTACATCCATCAAGGTGTTAAAGAGCAATTCATAATTTATCCTATTATAAAAAAAGGTCAATATTTTGTACTTACTCTAATATATTGGTATATTTTTCTTTACAAAAGCATAGAAGTTTTTTCATACTTGCAGCTATCGAGATCGGCAGTGATATTACTAAACTATCTAAGATTATAACACTGATGAGTCCAGGTTGAACCACAGAAACTAATGATTAATTTCAGTGTATCAATAGTAGAAAATAGGGATCATTTACTAATTAAAACAAAAATAAAACAAATTCTATTAACATTAGCAAATAGAAGAAAAGGAAAAAGGAAATTTAATGGAGAAAAACTTTGATGGAAGGAACTTTTGCAATTAATTTTGTAACTGATCATTAACACAAATATTTCATTTCCTCTTTGGCCACTTAGCCAAGAATCTAATTAAGCACAAAACCTAATCAATTCTTTCTAATTTCTCTCTAAATTGGCTAAACAAGCCTAGGATTTAATTAACCTTTTATTGCTAAATTGATTAAAGCCTAGCACCTCAAACAATTCACGAATAGCATTAAGATCAAAAAGTGCCAAGACTAATTAATTAATTTACTCTAGTAGAAAATCCATTAATTACCCACAATTCTTTAGGATAATTGACCCATACTAGTGAACAATCAAAAACCCTATTGTTACTCAAGCCAAACAGCCAAAAACAATAACATTGCTTATAGAAATTTAGCTAGTAATAAATCACAATGAACAATTAATTAACTAGTCATCTTAACTAATCATCCAAAGCAATTAATCACAATAAAATAGAGAATCAAAAGAATAAAATTAGGAGAAAATTAACAATAAAAGTCAATCATACAATTAACAAGAGAATTGATGTAGAATTTTCTTTATATTAAAATAAAAGTTTACCTCCACATTAAAATAAAAATAAAAGAGAAGACCTAAAAAGGACTAGTGATCTTGCCCTAGCAGAGCTTTTTCTCTTTTAAAAATTAGAGAAATTGCAAAAGGATGAAAGAATGAATACGGGTCAATAGAGCATTTATAAGAACTCACTACACTGCCTCCACTTAGGCTATTGATTAGGGCGGGAAGGAGGCTCAATTGGATGTAGGTCTCTTCATATAAAATGTAGCTTCATCTCTTAGTAGCCCAATAGCCTTAACCTTACTTAAAAATTCAATTCCAAGCTCAACTTATTGATGAAAAACTAAAATAACTTTTTAAAGCAGTCCAACCCATAACAGAATTTGTCACTTAAGTCCATAATCTAGAAACTTAATGAAAACGATGTAGTTTCACCTCAAGACCTTCATAAAAGTTGTAAGGATGGATCTTAGCTATCTTATGGGCTTAGTTTTGCACTGAAATGGGGAACAAAGCTCTAGTTATGATTAAAATACCAAAATCGATTCTGGTTCACTAGGACAGCACTCTATTTCGGCTTCTGGGCTTAATTTGACCTCTAAAATGATTGAACAGCACCCAAAACTAAAGTCTAAAACTCAAGATACACCCAAAAACCTTTAACAGTATCAAATTTCTGAATTAATCCAATGAAGCTCAAAAATTGACCAAACCACAAAACTAATCACAAGTATCCAATTAAGCACATAAACATAAAAAAAAAAGATTAAGCATAAAAGGGATATAAAATATGTATAAATTGTGTTCATCAAATTCTCCTGCACTTAACTCTTGCACATCCACAGGCAAGACACCAAATCAAAACTAAACTAACTCAAAACAAAACTCCAACACTAAACTTTTCAACAATGATGAAAATGCAAAAGCAAAAGCAAAGAAATAACCAAAATTTCAAGGAATATAGCATATTATGAAGTACATTCTTGACAACTTAAAACTCAAAATCAACTAGCAAAACAATTTAATTCAAAAGGCAAGTATGTTAACTTGGTAAACCCTCACAAGGTAAGCTCTCCATGCAGCTCTCTTTGTGATTAAGATGGAAAAGTGTTTCACTCAATTTCAATTCATGAAAATGCATTACCATAAGCTTGCTTATCATCTAATCTCCACTACTCAAATCACATGCATAGCACAAATTAAAAAGACTTTTCAAAGGTTTAATGTGGCAAGGGCAAAAGGAAGAAAAGGAATGATATAGATATGAAAGTACAAAACTAAAGAGACTAATAGAGCATTATAGCATAGATTCAAACAAGCAAAAGAGCAATTGAAACCAGAATCCACATCACAAATTTTCACATTTTTCAACTTCTCTCCTTTTTTTTTTCCTTTTTCCTTTTCTTTTATTTTGAACTTTTTCTTTTTTGAAATTTTCTTTTGCTTCCAAATTCAATTTTTTTTATTTCTCTTGAATTGAATTGAGCTCTTTTTCACCTTTTTTTTCTTTTTCATTTGCTTCTTCTTCTTTTTCTTGATCATTAAAATGAATCACAATTGTCTTTTCACTAAACAATTAGTACACCCCTGTACTTGTTTAAGAACCCATCCCACTAAAGAATTAAATGCTCTACTAATCCTTAAGGTTAGGAAAAGGTAAAGACATTCAAAGTTTGGCTTTCTAAAGGGCTACATTACAAGAAAAAAGGTCAATTAGGCTTAATAAGGCTCAATAATGGTATATTGCAACATTGGCTAAAAAGGCAAAAGTAGCTTAATTAATAAATGTCTTAATCATATTCATGGATGCAAGTGTCAATATAATCTCAAAAAAATTCAAAGCAAGTTTTAGAGCAACAATTTCATGAAGAAGAAAAAATCATACATAAGAAAAAAGAGAAACCTAATAAAAATAATCATTAATAGCTCAAAATTTCATAGACCATATGTCTTCCAAATTCAATCTATAAACATTTCAAACTTCGTCACTATCCTAATCAAATTGAAGGATCAAAAGGCAAGACAATTTATACAATCATGCTATGCATCCATCAAAATTAATTACAATCTATTCAAGGCCTAAACAAATTCATCATCATTGAAAAAACACCTAATGAATGAATAAAATAAACCATAATTTTTTTTTCATGAACAAAACAAAAAGCAACATAAAGCAATCCTAAAATCTCTTCTCCCTCCACACTTAAATTTTACATTGTCTTCAATGTAAGCACAAAATCGTCAATAAATCATAAATAATTAAATAAAAGAGAAAGGGAAAAAGAGTAAATGCTTAGGTTACCTTGCAAGAAGCATGCTTGTTTAATGTTGTTGGCTCGACGATCCATCTTTGTTTCTTCTCTCAACTAGGATCATGAATTCTTAGGGCTACAAAATTCGCCTACCACTTATGAACTCCAGAACTCATCTTCAACTACCTAAATTTCTTACTACTTGCTGAAATTGATTTTTCTATGCTAATTGATTCAGGAACATCAATATCCTACACTAAAGGGTCAGTAGCATCAATGAAACACACAGAATAATCATCATGAGGGCATCCCTTGGCATCATCAAAGATACTATACTATAAGGTATCACCATCAAACTCTATGGTAAGAAAGCCCACATACACACTAATTTTTGTTATAGATGTTTTCTTGAATAGTCTTCTTAAAATGATAAGAGCTATATTAGTTAAGGGATTATCTAGCATTTTTAAAATGCAAAAATCTATAAGGAAAATGAAAGAATTCACTCATGATAATACATCCTCAACAACTCTTACAGGACCAACATTATACCCATTTGTTAATTAGATCACTACATTCATTTTCTTCAAAGGTCCTAAATTCAAATATGCATAGATAGAATAAGACATGACATTTATAGATATACCTAAGTCTAGCATGGCATTTTTAAAATAATTCTAACCAATTGAAAATGGAATTGTGAAGGAACCTAAATCCTTGCATTTTTAGGGAAGCATCTTCTGAATGACAGTAGATATAATCTCCCCTATGCTTATCTTCTCATTGCCTTTCAATTTCCTTCTAGTTATGCATAGCTTCTTAAGAAATTTTGCATGCCTAGAAGTCTGTTTAATCATATACACTAAGGGTATGTTCACTTCCATTTTCCTCAAAGTGTCCAAGATACTTCTTTCTTATTCTTCTTTACTTTTCTTTGCTAATCTGTTAGGAAAGAGAGGAAAAGGGGAGGAAAAACTAAAGTTGATAAAGAATCACCTTTTTGTTTAGTAGGTTCTGCCTAATTTTGCTCTAAAATATTTTTCTACTTATTTAAAAGTAGTTATTCTTTTCTAGTCTTTGCTTTTTTTTTCACTCCTCAACAATATTACATGTACATTTTCTATGGGATTCAGAACTATTTAAGAGGGTAATCTGTCTACAACTTGAGTTTTTAGATTGGTCACTCTTATTGCTAATTTCTAAAATATGTCATTTAATTCATTTTGAAACTACTTAAAGTTAGCTTGTTATTCTTGTTTCAATTGCAAGATGTCAACTCTGATCTCTTGTTGGAATTGTAAGTTATTCTAAGCCATCGTTTGAATTAGTTCTTTCAATTGCTTTGGTTGAAAATGAATTCTAGTTCTACTACTACATGATCTAAAATGGAGCTTGCTGAAAGGAAGCTTACTATCCAGTCTGATTGCCATATCTCAAATTAAGATGATCTCTCCAACCAAGGTTATATATATTGGAACATGGATTCTATGCCTGCTATGTCTATGCTGGAAATCCTCTACTATTTTCTAGAAATCTATCCATTGCATGAACTTGCTAGAAGGGATCAATCTCCTGGAAGAAGCTAGGACATGTCTCAATATTATGTCCAAGGACTGAGCAGATTCCACATACTTTTACTTCTTGTTTCTATCCCAAGGTCTACTATATTTGTTGAACCATTCAAGTCAAGTCTGTCATTTGCCTCTCAAGATTAGAAGTGTGCACCTTATTTACCCTCTTCATTACATAATTCGATCTACTCCCAAACTGTTGTGTATTTGCAGTCATGTTTGCTATGAGGATTCTTGTAGCATTTGGTATCTTGTCTACTAGAGCTCTTCCACTTGCAGCATCTATCATGCTTTTATCCATAGGGAGGAGGTCTTCATAGAAATACCAGTTCAAAAGTTGATCATTGATCTGATGATATGGATAGCTAGCATACATCCTCTTGAATCTCTCCTAATATTCATATAAGGTTTCTCCATTATATAGTCTGATGCTACAAATCTCTTTTTTGATATTAGCTGCTATGGAAGCAGGGAAGTATCTCTCCAAGAAAAGTCTAAACATCTTAGGCCATGTACTAATGGAGCTAGAAGGAAGATAATAGAGTCAATCCAAAGCTAAATTATCTAATGAGAAAGGAAAAATCCTTAATTCAATCTGGACCTCTAAAATTCCCTGATGCTTCATGTTAAAGCAAACAACAAAGTATTCCTTAAGATGCTTGTGATGATCTTCTCCAACTAATCCATAAATGTAAGGAATCTAGACTTCAACTCAAATGTTGCATCAATCTCAGGATAGTTTATGCATAGTGGTTGTTGGTTCAAGTCTAGAGCAGCCAACCCTTTCATGGTCATCTGATTGAATGCCATATTTTCCAAGCTAGAATAAAAAGATGAATTTTTAGACAAAAACTCAACTATAATGCCTATACCAAGGGATAAAGCAACTGAATAGTTTGAAGCTTATGCAAAATCCTGAAATGGTCTAAATTGGTGTCTGATCTCTTTTCTCAAATTCTACAAGGTTCGTTTCAATTTTTGGATCATATATTAGCTCAAAATAATGAGAGGACAAGTCATACACCAATAGACTTGTTATAGATAATTCTCAGTATTGCACGAAATGGGCTGACAAAGGCTAGCAACAGATCAATCTAAGTGAGAAAAGAGCCAAGCTTGTCAGATCATTAACCATGAGCACAAAACGAGGCAGAAGCCCCGACTCACTAAGAGAGAAGTCCCGGCTCTCATAGCCAACAACTCGCTATACGCGAGCTCGTATTGCCAAAGGTGAGCTCACGAGGTTCATCCTCATTAACCGAAGGCTAGCAGTAACTCCAGACAAAGTCCCAACTCATAGACACTACACCTTACCTAGCTAAGGGCTTGTTGAGGGAAAGCCTGAAGTAGGTGCCCTTTCAAACTAAGTTCATGGGGCCAGTCTAGAAGAAGCAGTGTGTAGGGCCCACCCACAGAAAGCAAGCTATAAAAGTCAACTAACAACCTGTAGAAGCCATTTTGTAGTAGCCTAGGTTGTCTTGTACATTTATTACTTGATCTAAAGAAATACAAATTGTGTAATTACTATTGTAACATTGATAACAAAATATTTCAATCATTTAATTATCCTTTCACTAAGCTTCTTAAGGTCTAAACTGATTTATTTGAGCTGTGATTATTGCATATTCAAGTTTTGTATCAATTGGGAGCTTTATGCAAAATTCTATAGTATTT
>JANHAO010012802.1:0-16184 GCA_026873985.1 Saraca asoca | reverse complement strand
GTAGAAGAGGATAGGAAAACTAGCAATGCATTGAGCTTTTGATGTGTTTGCTTCTTGGTTGAATCTTGACTACTTAGGATAGATTTATTAATCATTTTAAGGATTCTTGTTATGGTTTTCATCAATTGAATGAACCTTAGTTGATTAATGATTCATTTATCTCAAGTTAGTTGGTTCCTTTGACTGGTTGCAAGTGTTTGTTGTAGTTTTAGTTTCTATTTTAGTGTAGTTTAGCTTAGTTTTAATTTTGCCAACCCCCTCCCCAATTCAGCTCCTAATATCATTGATAATATCATCCTAAAATGGTCCTTGGGTTTGACTTGGGTTACATATGCTACAAGTTAGTTTAGGTAGCTTCAGTTTATAAATTTCTAATTTGACGGCTTCGACACGTGCAATCAATCTCCCAGAGTGAGTGGTAGTCTAATGTGACTCACCGGTACTATTTTATTTCTCGTGAAGCCATAGAGGGGCTCAAGGGAAAGATTTAACTGGCTTGTGCTCATGCCTAACTGATCCAAATATCCTTTATACATTACGCTGATGGAGTTGCTAGTATCAACTATTATTTTCTTCATATTAGCATTGTTAATCTTGGCGTAGATGACTATCGCGTCATTGTGATGGGCTTGGATCCCTCGTGCAGCTTCTTCTATAAACGTGATGCTTTCTGAGGTTACTTTAACTTTCATGGTGAGTCTTTAACATTCCACATGACTCGCAAGCAAGAGGCAGCTTGCTGCCCGCACATAGCGATCACGCGACCTCTTTGAGGTGCTAGTGATGTGAGGCCCGTCATGAATAGTAAATATAGTCCTTATTGAAGGCATTTCCTCATGCTCTAGGGTCTGCTATTGCTGATGCTACGATGGTTGCTGAGGACACAAGGTTTGTTGTCCCGAAGGTCTCACCATATAATCCCTCAGGCGACCTCTCTTGATAAGGTCCTCAATGGCGTCTTTTATCGCCCAGTGTTGTGCCCAACTTCATTATGGTAGGCACAAAACTTGCTTTGATTTCTTCGTCTAAGGGGAGCTTTTATGGGTCTAGGTCTGCTAAAGTCTTCCTTGTCCTTCTCATTGCAAAGATCCTATTAGGAGTGTCTAACAAGATAGTGTAACTATCATAGCGACCTTGACATTATGGTCACCCGTTTCTGGCCTTTTTCATAGTCTAACCTCTAGAGTCATCTTTCTAGATCTCCTTGCTACTCCTGCTACCATCTTTCTTCTTGCCCCAATTGGAGTCACTCGCCTCCTCTTTCTGAGTGGGTTTTTTAGGGCCAAAGGTTTCTTCCCATTGAATCTCTTTGGTATCACGTTCGTAGAACTCACCTAAACTTTTCACTAGGAGATTATATATATATATACTCATATAGCTTTCCATCCTTACGAAGTCTAGCTAAGATAGCTGTGAGGACACTTTCATCTTACGGGTTTTCCACATTGCTGACCTCATGTTGGAATCGAGTAATATAATCTTTAAGTGAATCATCTTTCCGTTGAAAGACTATTGTTAGGTGGCAAGATAGGGCAAGTTGTCTCTTTAGTGCCTTATATTGGTTAAGGAATCTTACTTGGCATTCCTCCCAGCTACAAATGCTGCAAGTTGAGAGACTCCTAAACCAAGTTCATGTTATCTCTCTGAGAGTGGCAGGAAAGACTCAGCATTTCACTAATGAGTTGGAGGTCTGAAGGTCCATCTGGACATTGAATATGTCCAAATGGCTATATGGGTCACTGTCCCTATTATATAGTGGGATATTAGGGACCTTGAACCTACGAAGAAGGGTTCAGTTTCAATCTTTTTAGTGAACGGTGTCCTTTCTTCATAAGAGTCTTGGCTACCTTGGGCCACAGGTCTTTTTTCTAACTGCTTCACCCTCTGAAGTAGCTCCTCAATCACAGGGTCCTGAGTTTTAGACCAATGGCTAGTGATTTGCTGGCTCTTATCATCTTGCTGATCGTGAGAATGATGATCTGAGGTCTTGTGCCTTTAGCTATGCTCGTGACCATGCAAGTGGCGGTCCAACTTACGCCTATGGTCCGTATCATTGGAGCTTTCTTCTTGATGTGAGTTCTTATGTTGTTGATCATCTCTTTTATCTTTGCGAACTCTATGGACCTCTGACCTTAGCTGCAAATTGGATGAGTGAATGGAGCTTGCCCGTTGATATTCAATGCTAGCAGGTTCTTCATGTTGAGGCCTTGGATGTTGGTGTCCTCCTTCCGGTGCAGTGACTCCAACTTGTCTCTGTGCATCCTGGGCTTGTGCCTGGGCCAGTGCTCTAAATATGTCTGCTAGTTCCCTCATAGTATTTTTAAGAGCTTCTTGGCATTGGTACCAAGTTTAAGCTTTGTTTACTTCAAGGGTGGCAGGTTGGTGTGGATTAGGAGGTGCCAGGCCAACTACAACACCTATTGTAGGGGCAGCAAAGTTCATTGAGGCTATGACTGACCTTTAAGCTAGCTCGTGGTGGCTTCTGTGCTTCTAGTGGCCTTTCCTTTTGCCATTATAGTTACAACAGTATGCCAAAGATGAAGAGAATGTAGTGGGGGCCTTCCTTCTAGTGCCAAAATATTGACAGCAAAATCTGGTCAATAGGTGTAAGTCCGATGTTACCCCAAATTGCAAGTTAAGGATGTGAGTTAATGGGAAAGAGAGAGGAAAAAAAGAAGAATAGCAAACACCAAAAGCTTTTATCATAGTTTGGCTAAAGCCAATCGGCCCCTATGTCCATGGTGAGTTGTATTAATTTTGTGTGATGATTTTCTTTGTGAAACTCAACGGAGATACAATGCTAAGTTGCTATTCTAGCAGAGTGTCTGCATGTAGTTTTTTTTTTGCTATATCTTTTACAGAGGTTCCCTCTATTTATAGAAGAAGGGAGGGTTACAACTGTAATTTAGCAAGTAACAAAATGATTATTTTTGCCATTTCGGGCAATAAATGCATGGCGTCTAATAATAAATGTTAGGGAAATCATTGTCAGATTGTTGGGGGCTGATGTGTTAGTTCTGGAGGCTGAGCTGTCAGTTAAGGATGTGCGCCCTTAGTTGATGATTAGACTTTCGTACCTGTCCTCAACTCACTATCTTAGTGACCTGGACCTACTTTGGGTGACCTATTGGCCACAGACTAATCTTGTCGCTGGATCCATCTAGAATGAGTCTGCTGAAAGATGGGTCGGACGCTGTGTTTCATTCGACGAGCTGGTACCTTTCCTAACGAGCCAAGTTCTCACTTCGACCTCAATCTACACTCCAAGTTTGTGGTTAGCGAGCTGATACCTCGCTAAGCGATCTTGATTATCAAGTGATTTAGGTCTCCTTGTAGCTAGGCTTGGCTTCTTATTGGGTCTTGGCTGGTCTGTTTTGTATAATCTGGAAAATACCCATAATAATTGATTATACACCATGAATATATTTTTGAACTAAATGACATTTAAGATGAATAACATGTCAAAATTGTCACCATCAAATTAAAGAAATATGCATAAATGTGGTGGAAGAATCTTAAGCACCAATAAGAATGGGAAGGTCAACGCTGAATCAAAACTTGACATAAAATGCAAAGAAAGCTCACAGGCAAGTATCTTTCAACTCACTATCACAAGGGGGAGTTTATAAAATTTCAAAATTTGTGTCAAAGAAACATGATTATTGAAGAATATAAAAAATAATTTGAGCAGCTCAAAAGGGAGTGTGGCATTCACAAACCCAAAGAACAAAGTATTGGCCATTACCTTGGGGACTTAAATTCTAAAATTGTAAATGTCATATCCTTACAATAATGTTTTACTATTGACGATATTGTTACACTAACCATGAAGGTAGAGAGGTATAATGCAAAGAAAAATGCTACTAACTTATTTAGATCCAGAGATGCTACAAGTAGTCTAGGAATTCAGAACCTAAGAACTTTGACAACTAATAAACCTAATGCCTTTAAAGATGCTACAAAAAATGAAAAGGAAACTAGAACTAGTCACCCTATCAATCCAAATATTGGAAAGCACTTTAAATGTCAGGAACATGATCATATTGCTTTTGATTGCCTAAATAGGATAGTCATGGCCATTGTTGAAGGAGAGCTTCATGAAGTGCCTAGCAAAAATGAAGAAGCAAAAGAAGAAAGAAAAGTTGAACCACCTCAATATGATGAAGAGCTCGTCTTAACTAATCATGGAGAATCCTTAGTGGTATGAAGAAGCCTTCGCCTACTCCTTCAGCAAAAGTGCAGTAAAGTCAAGTTGACTCCATTGTAACCAAATGAGCTTATTAAGAAGTCAGAATGTCTAGATCAGATTATTTACCTTGGTTACCAAGAGCCAACTCAAGAAAGTACAAGAAGATGTTAGCTAGTTTTGCCTTCTCTTATTGCTAAACCCAAATGACAAAGTAGTGTTCCCAAAGAAATCATGAGCTTCCTCAAAACCTTACAAGATGTTGTTCTAGAAGAAATACTTGTTGGGTTGCCACCATTGAGAGGTATCTAACACATTATTGACTTTATCCCCATATATGAAGAATTTCAACACCAAGTAGGAGAATTTCTTGAAAAGGGACTTATCAAAGAAAATGTCAGCCCTTCTGCAATACCAATATTATTAGTCCCAAAGAAAGATGGAATATGAAAAATGTGCATTGATAACAAAATAGTAAATAAAATCATCATTAAGTATCAATTTTCGATACCATAACTTGATGACATGGTTGATCAGTTGCATAAAGCAACAATCTTTTTTAAAATTGACCTTAGAAATGGGTATCACCAAATTAAAATATGATCAGGAGATGAATGGAAAGTTGTATTCAAAACTCAAGATGGCTTGTACGAATGGGTAGTTATACCCTTTGGATTATTCAATACTCCTAGCACCTTTATGGGCCCCATGAACCAGATATTTCAACCATTCATTAATAAATTTGTTGTGGTTTACTTCAATGATATCCTGATATATAATAAGAAAAAATATGAGTATTTAGACCATCTCCACCAAAATTTTAAGTCCTCAGAAAGTAGAAACTATATGCCAACCTCAAGAAATGCTCATTTCTAACTTGAAAAGTAACTTCTCTGGGATAAATCATCATTGCTCAAGGTATTTGTTCTAATAAACCTAATATCTTAAAAGAAGCTGAAAATATGAAAAAGTCACGAAACCTAGTCACCTTGTTAATCCAAACACTTAAAAATGCTTTAAATGTTAGGGATATGGTCATATTACTTCTGATTGCACAAATAAGAGAGTCATAGCCCCTATTAAAGGAGAGATTCATGAAGTGTCCAATGAAAATGAAGATGAAGAAGGAGAAGTTGAACCACCTCAATCTGATGAAGAGCTCATCTTAGCTGATTATGGAGAATCTTTAGTGGTATGAAGAAACTTTCACTCTTTTATGTCTCATAAAGGAAATTGGCTTTAATATAACATTCTTTACATCAGATGTACTTCTCAAAAAATGGTATGAGAATGTAATATCAAACTACATGATCGAGAAGGTCAGACTCCCAATAAAAGACCATCCTTAGCTTTATAAATTGCAATGGCTAAGAAAGGGAAATGAAGTGAAGGTTATTAAGTTTTGCCTTGTGTCATTTTCTATTGGAAAAAAGTATATGGAGTAAAAATCAAGTTGATTCTATTGCAACCAAATAAGCTTATCAAGAAGTTAGAGTGCCTAGATCAAATTATCACCTTGGTTACTAGAAGCCAACTCTAAGAACTACAAGAGAATGCCAACTAGTTCTACCTTCTCCTATTGATAGACCCAAACGACAAAGCTAGTGTTCCAAAAGAAATCATGAGCCTCCTTAAAACCTTCAAATCCTTTTATAGGATGAACCCTTAAGAGCATGAGAAACTTCAAAGTCACATGGGAGAATTGCTAAAAAGGGGACTTGTAAGAGAAAGTGTCAGCCCTTATGCGATACTAGTATTTTTAGTCCCAAAAAATGATGGAACATGAAAAATGTGTGTTGACCATAGAACGGTAAATAAAATCACCATTAAGTATCAATTTTTGATACCATGATTGATGACATGGTTGATTAATTGCATAGAGTAACGATTTTTTTCAAAAATTAACCTTAGAAGAAGGTATTACCAAATTCAAATATAACCAGAAAATGAATGGAAAATTGCATTCAAAACCCACAATAGCTTGTAAGAATGGACAGTTATGCCTTTTAGATTATCCAATACTCCAAGCACCTTTATGTGCCTCATAAACCAAGTATTCTGACCATTTATTGGCAAATTTGTTATGGTTTACTTTGATGATATCCTCATATATACTCATTCATAATCTTAGAAGTAACTTTTTTAGGATATATTATCACTACTCAAGGTATTGGAGTTAATCCTTGCAAGATTAAAGTTATCCTCCACTGGCTTACACCTAACTCTATTCATGATGTTAGAAGATTTCACAAGTTAACATCGTTCTACTAGAGATTCATCAAAAACTTTAGTTCTATAGTGACTCCAATCACAAACAACATCAAAAAAGATAGATTTCAATGGACAAATAAAACTTTAAAGAATTTTATTCTATTATGACAAGGAATTCTATTCTATTATGCAAGCTTTGGAACATTGGAGTTTCTATCTCCTCCTACAGGAATTTATGCTATACTTTGACCATGAAGCTTTAATGCATTTAAACTCATAATGAAAGATTAATCAACACCATGCTAGTTAGAGTGAATTCCTTTAATCATACCTTTTTCTTCTCAAGCATAAGTCAGGAACTCAGAACCTTGTTGTTGACGCCTTATGCCACCGACACACTTTGCTTTCATCCATGCAAGTCAAGGTAGTTTGGTTTGAATAGGTTAAAGAATTATATGAAGTTGACCTCGATTTCTACTTAATTCAGAAGCCTACCTCTGACCAAGCCTACGAATGATATCATCAACAAAAAGGTTTCCTCTTTCAGAGTAACTTGTTATGTATTCCCTAATGTTCCATAAGAAATGCAATAATTTAGGAATTACATAATGAAGGATTAGCTTATCATTTTGGAAGATATAAGACTGTAAATCTGGTTAAAGAAAATTTCTATTAGCTAAACCTTGATAGAGATATTTTTGTCATATATAAAGATGTCAAACCTACCACCTGACAAAAAACACAGGTCAAAACACTAGATTATATCTATCATTACGTATTTCCACTTTACATAGGGAAGATATTAGTATAGTCTTTGTCCTTCACCTCCCTCAAACTCAATGACAAAAGAATTCTATCATGATCATTGTTGATGAGTTTTTAAAGATGGTTCACTTCATTCCTTGCCAAAAGACTAATGATGCCACACATATTGTTAAGTTCTTCTTTTGAAAAATTGTGAGGCTTCACAAAATTTCAAATACTATCACTTTTGACAGAGATGTGAAATTACTAAGTCATTTTTAGAGGTTTTAATGGAAGAAAATGGGCACTCTCCTCTAGTTTAGTTCTAAAAGTTATCCTCAAATTGAAGCTATAAATAAAATCTTGGGAAATCTAATATGTAGCTTTGTTGGAAAGAATCTTCTACAATGGGAACTTGTACTCGCCCCAGCAAAGTTTACTTATAACAATTCCTCTAACTAAGCTACTGGAAAATGCCCATTCAAAGTTGTCTGTGGAATCTACTTTCATAACCCTTTCGATTTTGTGCCAATAATCTTATTTACTGATGTTGATGAATGAGCTAAAGAGATCAATAAATTACATGAACAAGCTCAAGAAAAGATAAAATGTTAAACTAATAGATATAAAAATTGATGTGACAAAATAGAAAGAAGCTCACATTCAAAAAAGGAGACTAGGTTTGGATTTATCTCCAGAAAAAAGATGTTAACCAACCGAATGCCAAACTTCTTTCTAGGGCAAATGGATCATTTCAAGTTGAGGAGAAGATTAACGATAATGCTTATAAGATCAAATTACTAAGCGATTATGTGGTTTTTGCTACCTTCAATGTGGCTAATTTATTCTCTTATTATAGTGATCAAGCTCAACTCGAAAATAAGTTTTCTCTAACCAGAAGGAATGAAGTAGAACCAAGTGGCCCTACAACTTGCCTTGCTCCTCATTATTTTAGGGCCAACTTATTACTACCAACCACTCAGAAGAATAAGCTTCCTTGCTGCCAAGCCCCATAGCCCACATTCAACAAGTCAACTTACTTCAATTTATTTGTATTTTAAATCCATAATTTTAATACAAATAGGACCCTAATTCTTGCTGTAAAGTGACTTAACCTAAAATAACTTGTATTCTCTAGACAGTCGACCTAAGCTAATTAACTACCCTAGTTGGAGTCGACTGACATATGATCTTGCTTGGACTGATTAACAGACCATGTCTAGCTGATCGACCTAGTTGCAAAATTTGACTAATGAAGGGCCTTGTAAGCCAATCATCTAACTGGCACAAGATAAAAGGTGTGATCAAGTCTACATGAACAATGCGACAATAACAACCACTTTGGGAGATTCTTGCTAATGTTACCAATGCACTAGAAACATGTGATAACACTCTGTTGGTCCAAGAACATGTTTATTGGCATGTTTAGCACTTATAAATACTAAGAGGTATTCCTTCTTCAGATATATCTTAATTACTTTACTGAAACTCTACTGAAATACTAACTTGATCATTAGAGGTTGCTCGACAGATCATTTCTGTTATGTGTGGCTGACCTCACTGTGCTTGCAGGTAACTTCTCGATTCCACTCAACTTCATTAATTAACCTCACCAATCGAAAAGTTTCTTTTGGCATTATCTGTGGCTTTCCTAGCCACCATAATGTATCACTGCTCTCATTCACAATTTTCTTGAGCT
This sequence comes from Saraca asoca, assembly GCA_026873985.1. Lineage (NCBI taxonomy): Eukaryota > Viridiplantae > Streptophyta > Magnoliopsida > Fabales > Fabaceae > Saraca > Saraca asoca. The sequence continues at coordinate 7,344 of JANHAO010012802.1, read as the reverse complement.
CCATTGTTAGATAGATGTCATTGCCATTAGGGGGCTATAGATGATCACTATAGAGGTTAGATGGCAGGGAAGGCTCGTCAGATCATTGCTGAGTGTAGTCCATTCTACCTCTACCACCTTTTTGTTTCTTTGAGCCTTACTTTTGAAAAAGTTAACCCAATCATATCATTTTTACCACAAACAGCTTTATTCAGTCACATTCCTAACTCTAGCAATTTCAGCTACATCTTCCATCACCTTTGTAGCAGTAGCCTTCAATCCCTATCCCTACTCTACCTATGGTAACCATTGAATATCTATTCTCAAACCTCTTCCTTTACCTCCCATAAACTTCCTAAATTCAAACTTTGGTAGGGCCATTCGTTCCCAATGTTTCCTTTGCTCCCCACACATGGCTAATGTCCGTTACCATATGATTCGTACTCATAAACCTTATGACCCATTCAACCATGTCATAGACCTCACTAAAATCTCCAAGCTACTATCTTCTTGCTAGGAGGAGAACCACACATTTTCAGTGATTGTGATGGTCGCTCCCGTACCTATTTACTTTAAACCATTAATACATATAGATGCATATGATGGAACAACAAACCTATAAAAGCAATTAAAAGCATTATGAGCATCAATGCTACTGTTTGGCATTCCAGACACTATCATATGCAGAGCTTTCTCTATCACCCTTAAAAAAGGTGGCTTACGATGGTTTACCACCCTATCTCGCTAGTCGATTGACAATTTTCATTAGCTTGTCGAGGTTTTTTCTACACACTTCACTAGTAGTTAAGCCCCTAGAAAAACATCAACTGCTTTGGTTAATTTTTAGCAAAGGCTACGTGAGACCCTTAAAGAGTACTTGGCACACTTCATTGATGCATTACTTTATTGTCAAAAGGATGCTTGTTAATTAGGGAAGTTTTGTTGACATTCTATATTTACATGCCGCTAATACTTTAAATATTCCTTGAAGCATGTATAAACCTTACACAAGTATTTTAGTTAGTTTCATAGGAAGGCAAGTACAGGTAGAAGGAACAGTGACCCTCAGGTTGACCTTGGGGACTCAGTTGTTGACAAAAAATTTGGATGTCATAATCTTGTGGTGGTAACCCCTAATAGTACTTCCAATGCTATTTTAAGCCAACCATCCCTAAATCAACCTCGGGCTATTATCTCCTCCCTCCCCATTTACTGATGAAATTCCCTGCTAAAGGAGGAATTAGGGAGGTACAAGCTGACTAACGAGTTGTTTGGAAGTACTATAGAGTGAGTCTAGCCAAGACAATTGGTAGCACTGGTGAAGTAAAGCCAACCCTCATCAATGAGAAGAGTAGTGAATGTCAGATTGTAGGTGCCATTTTGCTTAATATATGGCAAAATAATCTTAGTCGACCAGAGTCGGGTTCAGAAGTAGAAGAAGTAGAGATTTTTGGATACAATGATGAGAGGACAGTTAAAATTAAGGAAGATTTGAAGGAAAGAGATCAGAATCAAATGATAAAGCTCTTGCAGAATTATATTGAGGTGTTCGCCTGGACACTTACTAATATGCTAGGGATTAACCCAGAGGTGGCTTGCCTTAAACTATCAATTAAGGCAAGCATCAAGCATGTTCAGCAGAAAAAAAATTATGGTATCTAGCAGCAAATAATGATAAATGAGGAGGTGGATAAATTGCTAAGTGTGGGGTTCATAAGAGAAATCCCACACACCACCTAGTTAGCAAATGTAGTCTTGGTGAAAAAGGCCACTAGGGGTGGAGGATGTGCATAAACTTCATGAACCTTAACAAAACTTGCCCAAAAGATTCGTACCCACTTCTGAATATTGATTAGTTAGTGGATAGTATTGTATGCTTCCAGGTTCTGAGCTTTAGAGATGTATTTTTAGGATATAACTAATTGAAGATGCATTCTAATAATGACGGCAAGATAATGTTCATAACAACCAGAGGACTTTTTGTTATAAAGTTATGCCATTTGGGTTGAAAAACACAGAGGTAATGTATCAAAGAATGATGAACAAGGATTTTGTGAAGCAAATAGGTAAAAACATGGTAGTATATGTGGATGACATGATAAATAAATCAAGAAGCTTGAAGTAGCACTAGTAGGATGAGGACTTTTTGTTATAACATTATGTCGTTTGGGTTGAAGAACACAGTGGCAACATATCAAAAAATGATGAACAAGGATTTTGTGAAGAAAATAGGTAGAAACATGGAAGTGTATATGGATGACATGATAATTAAATCAAGAAGCTTAAAGTAGCACTGGCAAGATCTCAATGAGACCTTTGTGACTTTAAGAAAATTTCAAATAAGGTTGAATCTAAAAAAATGTGTGTTTAGGGTGAAGGCTGGAAAATTCTTAGGGTTCATAATTACTGAGCAAGGTATTAAAGCCAACCCATCCAAGTGCCATGCCATAATCAATATGTAGAGCCCACCAACTCTAAGAGAGATGCAAATACTTAACAGAAAGATTGTGGCCCTCACCTGCTTTATGTTCAGGTATGGCCTTCCCACAATAATCATATCTGATAACAGAAAATAGTTCACTAGTGGTGACTTTCAAGACTTTTGCCTAAGGTTAGGGATCAAGTAAAAGTTCACTTCTATCAAGCACCTTTAGTCAAATGGGCAAGCTGAGCTAATGAACAGGATCATCCTTGAAGGACTATGTAAAAGATAGGATGAAGCAAAAGGAATATGGGTTAAAGAGTTATCGAGTGTCTCATGGTTTTACAAAACCACTATGCATTTAGCTACTAGCAAAACTCCTTTTATGCTTACATATGGGAGTGAGGGCATGCTCCTAGTAGAGGTTGAACAATGCTTCGAATGAAGAGAGAAGTATGAGTTACAAAAAATGAAGAAAGGAGAAGAGAGGAACTCACATGCTAATCGAGATAAGAGAAATGGCTCAGCTTTGGAATAAGTGATATAAAGTACAAATCACAGAGTTGTAAACAAAATAGTAAAGAGTAAGGCATTTGTAAAGGGAGATTTAATTGTATGAAGAGCAAATGGACCATGAAAAGTCCAAACTAAAGGAAAACTAGCAACTGTATAGGAGGGGCCATTTACAAATGTAGGAAAATCTCCTCAACGGAGCCTACCGCATGGAAATTATTCAAGGGAAGCCTTTTTCTCGCATATGAAATGTAACGCACTTATAGAAATATTATGTACAAATCTACTCATATATCCAAGATAGTAAAATGAAAATGTAAATTACATTATATGTGTTTCAAATGCCCGAGCAAATGCTTCGACACAAATTAGAAAATTTGAGTAGATCCCTTGGTATATGCAAAGCCTCAGTAAATTAATCAATACAAATAAAAAATCTGAGCAAACTCCTTAGTATAAGCAAAGCTTAAGTAAATCTCTCAATATAAATAGAAAATCTAAGCAGACCCTAGGTATAAACAAAACTCGAGTAGATCCCTCGACATAAATAAGAATTTGAACAGATTTGTCGGTACAAACAATAGCTCAGTAGATCTTTTGACATTAATAAAGACCAAGTAGATCTCTCAGCATTAAAAAATCATTTCCTATAAAATGGTGTTTAAACATATGTGAGATGAGCTAATTAAAGGCCAATAGGAATTCAGATGTTCAACAATTTAGTAAAAGATTACAAAACTCATTAGAGGCACATGAGCAATATTAGGCACAAAAAGAATACACATAAATTCATATGGTCGTTTGGCCTATTCCTTACATAAAAGGATAGTAACAAAATGCCATAATAGTAAGAAAGTTCAAATGGAGTTCCGATCCTTCATCAGCTCTTCAAAGATCTATTCTTGAGGCTTATTCCTATCAAACTTAGAAAAGTCACACAGAAAGGCATAGTACTCATCATTTACGTTAGTAAAAGGGCTACTCTTCTGACCCTTAGCAGAATTCTCCTCTGAAGCCTTTCGCTCATATAATGGTGGCACTTTGGTATGAATGGAGGGAGACTCGACCCAGTCAAGAGAAAAGTCATCTATAACAATCACCTTTGACACCAACTTGGTCTGAACAGTCAACAAAGTAGAAGACTTTTATCTCAACTGAGTTCGGGCACAGATCCCCATTGATTGCTTCGAATCCATCTTCAAATGACAAGTTCGGCTAGTCAATAATATGAAAATAAAGCAAAATACATAGTCAAAATACCAATTTTTTGATAAATTTGGGAAAAATATCAAAGTCGCCAGAAACACAATCATAAAAAGAAGAAGCTTTGTTCCTAGCACGTTTAGAAGGGAAAAGAAACAAAAAAAAGGCTAAAAACACACAAGATAGAAAGCAGTGTGAAAATTCACCGTAATAAACAGAAAAGTAAGCAAAAAGCCAAGAAAGGGTGCCGAAGAAGAGAAGGACAATCGCTAATAGTTATGGCACGCTAGGGCAAAGCGCAGTAGTTATCACTAAGAAAGCCTACTTGGCTTTTATAGAGGGGTGTCAGATAATTCGACAGAAGAGAGACAAAGATGGCAGTCCTTCCAAGCTCTAAGACCCCTGGAGAAAGAAAATCCCTAGGAAATCTCGAGAGTCCTCAAAAAAGAAAAATCCTTAAACAGCCTCAAATGCCTTAAGAAGGAAATTTTCTAAGCTAGCCAATTGGGATATCAATGTGAAGAAAAGACTAAATGGCTTTCCTAGCATTGTGCTAGGTGTAAAATTAAAAGTCAAAGCTATAATAACTAAAGACCTTGCAGAAGAAGGATAATACAAGCCTTTTGGAGGTGTGAAAAAGCAATAATAAAGTGATTAGTAGCCCATTGGAGACTTGTTCGAATGAGAAGGCCATTAATACTAGAGTTTTGGAGTCATTTGATAAGGTAGAGAAAAGAACAATGGGGTAAAGACACACATACAAGTGTCAAGTAGGAGATAATTAAAGAAGTAAACAAGTAGTAAGCAGAAAAATACTAAAAGAAGTAATGTGTGAGCAAAATGAGTCCATTAATATAGTTATTCGACCAACTTCATCCAAAAAAAAAGGCAACGGGTTGCAGTAAAGTGGAGCAAGCAAAAGCCACTAAAAACACTTTGGTCAGCCTATCCCTTGGGTATATCTTGTAGAATCTCATCCAAAGTCTTATCTTGATTAATCTTCATGAAATCCAAGGTTAAAATGTTGAATCTAGTGGACAGCCTCTCCAAACTCGAAATGAAACATGGGAAAGGTCAGCTTTTCAACTTTCTTCATGGCTTCCTAGAGTCTTTTTTCAAGGCTGCTTTATTATCTCCCCAGTTTGTCATTCAACTTCTAGCTTCATCGCCAAGCTTTCATTCCTTTGAAGCAAGGCATCTTGCTCCTTTACAAGCTTGGCAACACAATTTCTCAAGTCAGAAATGCCATTGTTCTAGTTAGCCACTTCCTTTGACTTGGCCTCGAGATTGTTTTTTAGCTCTTCCATGGCCTTGGGATTTGTTCTCACCAATTCCCTATCGTTCCTGGCACAAGATGGTACTATGGCTGGAATGGCGATGGATAAACGGACGAGCTGGGCGGTAGAAGACTTTAGAAGGCACAGAGGCTTATGGTCTAGCAAGAATTCTTTGGTGTGATGTGATTTTTATCAATAGGAAAAAGTAGATGGTTGTGCAAGAAAGTGTCACAGTCAACATTCTTATACCAAAGGTTGTCTATGGTATTAAATGACAAGTCACTCCCCTCAAGGATTTTGATCGGTTCTAGCTCCTCCAAAGCTCCCACTTTGATTTTCTTAGTGGAAGGGGCAGGGACCTTAGAGGAGCTACCCTTTTTGCCTGTGCTTGACTCTTTAGAGGAAGCCTTTCACTTCTTCGTTGATAGTGTCTTACTCCGCCCAGAGGAAACCTTAAGTTAATCAAAGGACAGGGAGCCATTGGTAATATCTGTGGGTGAAACTAACCTAAGCTAAGTGGTTGGGGCACTATAGGTTTTTCTTTGGCTAAGGCCCAAGCATGAATCTCTGCTATACACTTGAAGTCCATCTTCACATGGTATATTTCTATGGCTTAGCTGCTTAATCATTAATCTGAAAATAAAAAATAGAGATTAATGAGGTAGAGGCTAAAAAGAAAAGTTAAAATATAAGAAAGCACATACGATGTACAGATTGGAAGTCAAATGGTTTAAGCACTAGCAATTAAACAACAAGATCTTGATCTTCGACTGAGAGATCTTCAAAAGAGCGTCCCTAAGGTGGCTTAGTGGGCACAATCCATTTCGTTGGATAAAGTGGCTAGCCATCTTGATGGAAAAAGGGGTGAAACCCATCTGCCATTTGAACCCAGAAGAAAGAATGCTTCTAGGTTTGAACGTGGATAAGCATGTTTTCCATAAAAACTCAGTTGAGGTATTGAAGGAAGTGCATCGAACCTCTGATTTTCTGTTGAGAGTATGTAAAGAAAAAAAAATGAAAGATTCTATACTACGGGTGAGTCAGAGTTAGAGACTGAAAACTTTAAAGTAGATGGGGAAAGCCTAGGCATTCCAAGTCAGCTGTGAGGGGCAGACGTTTATAGCTTGCAAAACACTCTTTTAGAGTGCAGAAAAAAGAGCAAGACGTAAAGACGATTGACTACATCCACTTAAAACAACAAGAAGGATGAAGTGTCATAGCTGCAGGCTTATTAATCCTCTTGGGCAAGTTCAAAAGTGTTTCCTTTAATGGACTCATTATGATGTGCATTTTTTTTAGCTCCTGGATTACATCAGGATCTTGCCATTTGGTAGAATTAGCTATATGTTTGACATCAGGATGAGCGTCCCTTAGGTTATCCAATGTAGCATCAATTAAATGAACTCATTTGTTCTCATGCTCATCGCGAGACCAAATAGCCATTATTGTGCAAAAAAGGAGAGCGGAATGATAGATGATGCTTTAAAGTGTATACTCCCCAAGGTCAGACAAGGAGTCAAAGTCTGATGATAGGTCAATTAGGTCACTCAAAAAGTAGGGAAGGACCTTTGAACAAGGATGGTTGAATAGAGATAGGAGGTCACAACAAAGAGTTAAAAACAAAAATAGAGAAATGGTAGGCACTGATCTTTCTGGTGCAGCCTAAGAGAATATAGACAGACTCAAGCATAGCCACCAATAAAAAGCCATCATAACCGGTGCATTGCACAAAAAACAAGGATAAAAATGCAAAAGACTAAACGCCACAAAAGTAGAGATAAGAGTTACCTGTGAGGAGTGGCGGAGGCAACACTAGAATCTAAAAGAGCAACATTAGACAAAGAAGTTGAGGACGACGGTGTATTTGGCAGCAGCAGGAATAGTTAGAGTCAACAGAAGTGCCTTCTAGAGGTTTGAAGGGGGTTTTAGATAAGGACAAGATAGATCCAA
>JANHAO010012801.1:0-16170 GCA_026873985.1 Saraca asoca | reverse complement strand
TTTGCAGGTGTTAGTTTTGATATGATCCTTGCTGCCAACTACTTCCACATAGATCACCAATCCATGGCTACTGATGTAAAGGATAATAAACTCCATGAGCAGAACTGTGACGAACTAGCAGATTCTCTCAATGATCTCTTCATTAGCATTCTTGCCATGGTCAAATCTGAGCTTCATGTAATCCTATATCTTTCTCTCTGATATCCCAGTTCTTTCCTATTATTATGAATTTTCATTGCTCAGATCTAAAATTGCAATGCTGTATTATCTCGGGAAAAGGGAAATTTCAAGTGTAAATTCTGTTTTTCTCTCTTTTGATGATGGAGTTGTGTTGTTTAGGGGACCAGCAATCAACTAGAGCTATTGGAGAAGATGAATGCAAGAGTGGAGAAAGAATACAGAGGATTTGGTGATTTGAGTTCTGATTTAAGGGTTTTCATGGAGCGGTTGAAATCCAAGAGTACTGGCTTTGATGAATACGTCGAAGAGATTGATGCCATTGAAAAGCAAGTCACTGAATTTGAAGCTGTGGTCTCCATGCTTGATCAGTATATAACCTTGTTTGAATCAAAACTTCAATCTGCATACAAAAACCCTTCTTCTTGATTAGCAATATCATATTTGAAGGATTAATGTGGATATCTTGATTTGATTCCATGTCCATTGAGATTTCAATATTATGGTAGGATTAGAAATATTTCCCCAGACATGGGCTTTGAAAATAATCATACTTTCTTCGGCACTCCCGTGGATAACAACAAAATAAAACCGTGTGTAAGAGTTATAAAGTCATTTACATATTTTTTATTTAAAAAAAAGGGAAAAAAGACATGGCAGTAGGCTCTTGTGTACAAAATCTAGTATTACTCTTCAGATACATTTCTACAAATTCACACTTTAAGATAACTTAGAAAGGGTAGTTAAAAACTATTGATTTGTGGAACTATAACGTCTGAATTCCTTTAATGAAAGCCTGGGAAACTTCCTCATGAGTCATTGTTTAACAGCAAGCAGCTAAATAAAACCCATTAATGGTAATAAAGCCTGCTGTTTTCTAAACTCTTGCACACTAAATGACTGAGTGATGAATATAGAACCAAAACTGCATCCTTACATGCAGAAGCAATTTCTTCCAAAACATGCCATCTCTGAAGCCCACAATGTCATGTGACTCCAAATCCAACTTTGATGAGCTCCGTTGGGTTATTCAAATTCGCCAAACCCTCGAAGAAGAGATTGAGGATGATGACTATGAATTTTCTGTATCCATCTTTAATGTGCCCAAGCCTCTTATGGCTAATGATCCTGATTCTTATATCCCTCAACAGGTTGCAGTTGGTCCTTACCATTGTTGGCGTCCAGAGCTCTATGAAATGGAGAGGTACAAGCTTGCTGCAACAAAAAGGCTCCAAAAGCAACTACAAAGCCTCAGTATAGAAAATCTGGTTCACCAACTGACAAAGCTAGAAGGAAAGATTCGAGCTTGCTATCACAGGTACTTAAATTTCAATGGTGAAACATTGGTATGGATGATGGTTATTGATGCTTCATTCATGCTTGAGTTCCTTCAAGTTTATGCCATTCAAGAAGGAATGGTGATTCCAGGAGTTTCATCTAGGATGTCTCCCTTGGTGGATTATTCTGGGAGGAAATTAGTTCATAATGCAATCCTGAGGGACATAGTAATGCTTGAAAATCAAATGCCATTATTTGTGTTGAGAAAGATTTTGGAGTTCAAATTCTCATCACTGGAATTAGCTGACGATATGCTTGTGAAAATGTTTATAGGATTGTTCCAAGAAGTTTCTCCTTTCAAGATGATAGAGGACAATCCGGATATCCAGATCTCAAAGTACTCACATATGCTTGATTTGTTGTATGATATGATTCTCCGCAATTCAGAAGAGCAATCAGATTTAGTCGAATTCGAAGATCAAAATGAAGAAAGGGAAAGTGATGAAAAATCATCCCTGGACCATGTTAAGAATTTCCTGAGTAAGATTTGGAGGATACTTTCAAATTTAATGAAAGCATCGATGCTTACAGTTAACAAAGTAATGCTATATAGACCTATGCAAGTTATCATTTGGTTGCCTTGGACAATTATTTCTAACCTTCCTGGTATTGGAATCATAAAACATCCTGTTGAGTACTTCTTTTTCTCTGAAGAAGCAAAAGCAGGAAACCAGAATTCCGGCTCAAATAATCTTATTGACAAGCCACCATTAATGGAGGAAATCACTATCCCTTCAGTTACAGAACTATCAAAATCCGGGGTTTCCTTCTTACCCACTAATGGAGGAATATCAACCATTTGTTTTGATGCAGAAAGAGTCGCACTTAACCTTCCTACAATTGATTTAGATGTAAATACTGAAGTGTTGTTGAGAAACTTGGTTGCTTATGAAGCATCAACTGCATCAGGACCATTGATTTTTACCCGCTACACCGAACTGATGAACGGGATTATAGATTCTGAGGAGGATGCAAAGCTTCTCAGAGAAAAAGGGATTATTTTGAACCACTTGAAGAGTGATATGGAAGTGGCTAACCTGTGGAATGGGATGAGTAAGTCCATAAGATTGACAAAGGTGCCATTCTTGGATAAGGTCATTGAAGATGCCAATAGGTATTATAATGGTAGAATGAGTATAAAGGTTTGGAAATTTGTGAAGCAATATGTCTTTGGTTCATGGCAATTTCTGACTTTCTTGGCTGCTCTCTTGATCTTGTTCCTGATGTCCTTGCAAGTCTTCTGCTCCTTTTATAAATTTCATCGTCGGAGTTTGCTTGTTAACACTACAAGTTGATTCACACTGGCTAGGAATTAGATTTGTTTTGCTCAATTTTCAGCTTTGTTGGAGAAGCCATCTTTGTAGTGGATTTATATGTGTTCAAACCTGTTAATGAATTTAAATTGCCAATTACAACTTTTTTATTAGTAAGATTAAAGAGAAGAATTGGGCAAAAAGTAAGATGATGAGGTTTCTGGGCAGGATCATGGAAAAAAAAAAAAAGATATTGCTATAATAAAATATTATTTTTTACATTGATAACAAGTGAGTTGGAATTTAAAAACTCCAACATATTAATCAAATCACTAAATCATATTTAGTGACTTCAATTAAAGGCTTTAATAAAAAATTGACGGGACTCAATTCTTCGCCCGAATCTTTAAAGAATTGTATTAAATTTAAACATCAATAATTGAGTTTAGATATTCATCAATAAGGTTTCAACTATTCATTTTTTGGTTTACTTTTTTAATCATGAGTTTGTTTGATGCAAGTAGTTGATAAAGTAGGCGTTAATTGTTTTACTACTTATTAACTGAAAACTGATAAGTTAGCTAATTGTATTAGAATTGTTTGATAAAATTAGTTATTGAATTAGCTTGTGAATGTAAAATGACATAAAAAATCATGTTATGACATAGAAAGTAAATTAATTTATATTTATTTTAAAATTAAAATATATTGATGCAATCAAGATATTTAAAATAAGAATAAAGTTTAAAATTTAATTTATTATATTTTATGATATCATATATTTATTTACTTACTTATTTTTATTTATTTATATTGAATTAATGGGCATGCCAAATACATATGAGTTTTTTTTTTATCCTTTTTTGACTTTGTGAAAAAAAAAAGCATTGAAAATAGTATAACATTAGAAAAAAAATAAGCATTAAAAATGAGAGTTTCTAATTAATTAGCATATGAACTATCAATTAACCAAAAAAAAAGAGAGAGATAAATTAAGAAAAATAATTAAATTTTTTATTCTAATAAGTTATATGTTATTTGAAATAATTTCTTAAAAGAGAACTATCTTTCCCAAAAAAATTAGTGTTCTAAACATTTCTAAAATATGAAAAGAGTTGTTTAATCAAGTCAAAAAATTAAAAATTAGTTAGTTTTTTTAGCATGTTGTACACACAAAAGCCATTTTTTTTTTTAAACAAACCTTTTTTTCATCATTATTGGTTCTAATGAATGTTATTGTTCTCTGTCTTCGCGACATTGATTTTCACCCATCATATTAGACATTAGTAAAACATATTGACTCCCTCCCTTATCATTTAAGTAACTAATTGGGCTAAATTAAAAAGAAAAAAGAGGAGAATTCTAAAATCATTTCACCTGCCAAAATGGGCTTTTTGCCATTCATAATGTCATTTAGGGAAGAATTTCCCTACGTAATGCAATGTAAAAACTATTTATTGGACTATGGTGCACTGGATAAATGTTGGTACTACCAAAGTTACTCGTGAAGGCAATGTTAATAGCACCAATGCTGCTAGTTCCTTGTAGCTGCAAGCTATGTAGCACATGCACTGATACGTGGATACAGGAAAATGCAGACACGGATATAGAGACATGACATTTTCAAAAAATATAGGACTCCGATACGTGGGGGATATGTGTAAATAATAAAAATATAAAGGTATATTTATAAATATTAAAAAATATTATGTTTATTTGTAAATATATATATTGTAATTATTATTTTTTCATATGAAAATAAGCACTCAAAATAAATATTTAAGATAATTTAAAAGTTTTATAACACAAAATAATTTAAGTGTAAATAATAATAATAATAATAAATAATAAATATTCGAGCTTGACACGCATGTCGAAATAGGAAACGCGTGTCCGAACTTTTTGAAATTGCAGACACGGCCCCGAGGCATGTCTCTCCGATGTCGATGGCTGTAGGTGTCGGAAACGTTCTCAACACGTGGACACGACTGTTATATGGAGTGTCGGTGCTTCAAAGGCTGCAAGACAACATTGGTACTACCAACACTACCATGCAACTAAAGGGCATTGGCAGCTTGTTACTGAGGCCTTTCAACTACAGCAAAACATTGGCAGCACCAATGCTACTTGCCTACATCAGTTGCACCCATAGGTTAGGCCAACTTCTGCCTTCCCAATACATATTCAATTTTTTTTTTCAGATTTTTTATTTTATTTTTATAAAGTTTCAACTTTTTATAAACTTTTTATTTCTTCTTCTTCTTCTTCATACTCTTAATCTGTTCTTCGTCACCTCTTCTTCTTCAACCTTTCCTTCTGAAACTCTTATGAACTTTTCTTCAACTAACATCCATTTCCTTCTTCCAAAAAACTTTGAGGTAAGCTTTTGTATTCTTATTTTTTATTACTTTTGTTTGAAAGTTATATAAATGTAATTTTTTTGTAGTTAAGTTTTATTTTGCATGATTGTTGAGACATTAATTTGAATAATTATTATGCATTAGTCTATATAGATTTTTTTTATGATAAATTAATTATCTATCTTGGATATAATGGTAATGGTATTATTTATTTTTTTCCCATTAATAGTGATGAAAGATTTGAAATTTTAGTGATTATAGTTTTGAAATTATTATATTAGTACAATAAAATAAGCATTTAAAATAGATAACAGGTAAAAAAATGTTATAATTAATTATTTGACTAATTAATACTTTATGCATTAAATTTCATTGTGTTAGCCTTTAATATTTATAAGAAAGATAATTTTTGTAGGCATAGTTAATAACTAGCTTGTAACGCTTGTTTTATTTACAATATTACCTAGTTAAAGAAAATATAGTTATTTATGACATATTGTCCAGTTATTTGATACTAACCTTACAATGATTCTTTAGATTCAAAAATGTCTAGACCATCAATTATAGTTATTTACAGTAATGGAAAAATGTACAATGGTCATAAAAGGTTGACCTTTGAATGTTTAGATCTAAGAGCCTTTTGATTAGATAGGAATGCAATGTTAAATGATATTAAGAAGAAATTTTGTCAAAGTTGAAAGTATGAGCCGGAAGACATATGTTGTCCATTACATATAGGTTTTCTACATCATGCTACCATATTATGCATTACTAAGGGTTTAGATTGCTTGATGATAATAATGTGAGTACTACGTTTTATTGTCATAATCAATTTCTCAGCCTTATTGCACTAGGATTATATATTGAGTTTGAAATGGACAACACAGAAAATGAAGAGATTAATATGGTGTCTCAACTTGGAAATAATGCTTCTAAGGCAATAAATTTGAAGTCTCAATTCATGGATATATTCTCTCAACAAAGTTACTTCCACACTATGCACAATATTGGTGCCCATCAAACCATGGTGCGATAGGAACTATAATGCAAGGTGATGACGAGTAGTATTCTAACCTACCCAGTATAGACTACCTCTATGAAGATGTTAAGGATAATGATGAACCACTATTAGGTGGCCACAAAGATAAGGAGAAGGAGGGGCTTGCCGAACCATTACCACCATATATACTACCATTATCATATATCTCGTATGCTAATTAGGAAGTACAAGATAAATGTGAATATCAACAAGTTAAGAAGCCTACTCGAACTGATGGCAGGAGTTTTATGTCGGTTTGGAACTTTAGAGCAAAGAAGATGTCTTATTAGCCTTGAAATGATATTTAATTAGTAGGCACCAAAATTACAGGACCTAAGAGTCGTGATCAACATATGTAGATGTGCAATGCACAAAATATGGTACAAAATGTAACTAACGACTCAAGGCAAGCTTTAATTTGAAGAATGACTGTTATGTTGTCAAAAGATATAGTGAGCCTTATACCTATGCCTATACTATATGTCATAAGATCACAAGAAATTGAACTATGATTTAATTGCCTCATTCAATGTAGAGCAATTAAGAGCCACACTAAACCTTCCTATTGCAAAGATAATATAACCGATAAAATTATAGTTTTCTTATCAAGTTTCCTATAAGAAAGCTTAGCTAGGGAAACAAAAGGCTATTAGTTGAATATTTGCTAATTAGGATGACTCGTATTACCAATCATTGAGATGGTTAGCAGTAATGAAAAAAGCAAACCCAAAGACCATTATAAATAGAAGATTTATATTGAGGACAATATCCTAGCCCTAACAATGTGAAGTTTAAGAGAATGTTCTAGGCATTTAAACCTTGCATTGATGCACTTTTCTTTTATAAGTCAACGCTACAAATTGATTAAACCTTCTTATACAGGAAATTTAAACACAGCCTACTAATTGTAACCACTCAAAATGGGAGTTGCAAAGTATTGCAAATTGTTTTTGCAATTATTAAAGCAGAGAACAGATCTAGTTGGTCATAGTTCTTGAGCATGATACAAATGCACATTACCAATGCTAACAAACTATGCTTGATATCTGATTGCCATGATAGGATTATTACAGTAATCGAGGATGAGTTCTTTAGATAGCAATTGTCGAATTGTTACTATTGATTTTGTACCCGCCATGTAGCCAACAACTTCAATAGGCACTTCAGGAATACAACCCTTAAAAGACACGTTACAAATATGGGTAACCATTTCCTACCATTGTATATGCTTATGTTAAGTTCACATGTATTATTTTAATTGTAGAAATCATTATTATAAGGTATAAGGAGCAACTAAGGAAGTATAATCTCATACTAACCAAGTCATGGTCCTTGAACAATGAGGCAGGATATTAGGTGGAGGTAATACTCCAAATTTTCTAAAATTAATTTTGATAATAAAAAAAAAGTAAAATTAAAGTTTTAAGAGTTTTGAAATTGTAAATTTCAAGAAGCGTAGTGTCCAAATATGATGGAAATAAATCATAGGAACTTTAGGAATCCTTAGAAAAAGAAAATTTATTTATGTATGCGCATAGAAGAGAACTCGTATTTTCATGATTTAATTTCTGAAAAATTTTGAAGATATTGAAACTAGGGTTATTGATAACCAGCAAGTGAAAAGTCATGGTTGTTATGAAAATAATCAATTGAACTAATTTATGTCAAAATTTCAAAGCCCACAGGTGATCGATGAGTGTGTTGAATTTGGGCATGAAATTGAGGAAATAGGAAAAGTTATCAAAAGGAAAAAAAACACTAGTTAACTTGAAGCTAAGGGAAGTTGACCCAAATATTTCCTATTTTGCCCTCCAAAGTCAGCTGCTTCTTCCTCTCCTTCACACCACTTTCTGATTGGGAAACTCTCATTCTCTCTGTACATCTTTTTTTTCTACAAGTAAGTAATCCATTCCTTCATATTAATTTTTTATATTTTTATTGTTGATTCTTCTCTTCTTCCTTTTCAATTTGATACCAAAATTCTGTTGATTCATCAAGTATAATTTGAGATATCAATTTTTCAATTCAAAAGTCACTGTTCATTTTACCATTCAACCTATAAACTTATATGGATTTTTTGGTGTTTTAATGCTCAAATTTTCTAATTCTAGCTTATTTTTATAGACTAAAGTCATGATCTAAGAGTATTTGACTATTTGATACAAGATAATTCTTGAAAATCCAAAGAAATCTAGCATGCCTTTTTCTCTCTTGTTCATGAAAAGTGATGAAGACTTTAGTTAAATTAGTTTGATTTGTTGTTCTCAGCCATCTCTATGAGTAATTCTTACCTCTCTTGTGAATTATAAAATAACTAATTAATGGTAAACTAGTGATTTTTTATGTGTGTTAAGAAAATGGGTATTATGTGCACTTATGTATAAATTGATTTTGATTGGTGTTATTGATATAAATATAATGGTTTAATTGGAAAAACTTGGTCTTACGCTTAGTTCTTTCATGATTAAGAGTTGGCAAGTTAGCACATAAAGTTTGGTTAAGGAAATAAAAGATGTTTTTGTATAAATGTGTAGTTGCACTAAAAACTTATATAAATCTGGATGTGCAATTAGAATCACGAGCCTAGAAACTAAAAGTCAAGTAGAATCATAAGAACTAAATGTGAAGGCTTTAATTTGACTTGAGCCAAAATAGTTGAAAATGTGAGTCTGCTCATTAAAAGTTTCAAACTTTTGAGAAGTCTAGGAATATTTGTAATTTGAATCATGATTAGGATAAAAAATAGGTTAGGATAGGTAGATTTGAATTATGCAAAATAAGCTAAATTTTCTATTAGAATTGCAATGGTCTAAAGGCATACTTTTTTTTTGCAATCATAATCATGAATTAAGTGTAAATAAGGGCAATTTGAATTGTAAGCCCTGAAAATAAAATATATGCTAATGTATGTTTAAAACACTAATAAGATAATGATGCCTTACTTGTAACTTCTTCCTTATAATGGAATGGAGGGTACAATTGGATTTTGGAAATGACTAAATAACTGAATGGTTGAATAATGGAGTATTAACATCATTAAAATATGTTGGAAATTGAGTAATTAAATTTGTAAATATAAATAATATGGATCCTTGAATAGATAAAATAATTAATGATGCTATAACAATAATATTGAAAATATCAAAATGGTGATGCATTGTGCACTATGCAATATGAATTCTAGCTAAATCAAGTATGATAATTAAGAAATCCTAAATGAGTAACTCATAAGTCAATAACAGTAAATCTAATAACTGTCTATACATTAATAATATGGTGATAATTATGGTAGCCAATATAATCATGTGACAACGAACATAGGGTTGTAATATGGTGGATGGTAATTCATGTGATTAAGATTCTGTTTGAATATGAATGTTGTACCATAGTTATTATGTGCAATGATATTGTTTAAAGTTTGACAATCCCTCATGAGTTGATAGGTGATATGTGATAATGAGGAAATGTGATACATGAGGATGATGAAATGTGTATGATAAAAATTATGATAATATGATGGAAAAACATATGATTGTAATGGTAATGGAAAATGAATTATGTGATATAATTGTGTTGAAGAATGATAATGCTGAAATGCTTGAACATTCCCTATGAGACATAGGATAGTATATGATCTATGATACGATGATGAAGAAATATGATAATGTGGCAAAAGATGCATGATTGAAATTGTGATTGAAAAGTGTACTATGTGATATAACTGTTATAAGAATGATCCTGCTAAAAGCTTGAAAAGCTCTTATGAAACTTGAGATGTGATTGATGGAAAAAATGAATTGGATCCTAAATCTATGTGTTCCGATATGATAAGTGGGATAAGGCTAGATTCAATGGAAAAGATTAGGTTTGTGTAGGATAAGGTGGGAACGGAGTAACAATGAGGATTTTGAATGTTATTAGTATATTGCATATGCACTTGAGTTGTTATATGCTAAATTGCAATATGGTAATGTGAACTAAAAGTGAGATAACTAAAGTTAGCTATTGAAGTTATAAAGTTTATGATTCCTTATAATATGTTAACGATGATGTTAGGTGATGCCACCAAGAGGTTGGTTACTTATGTATTTTGTGAAACACTGAACAGTGAAATAATGTGATTAGACATTGTGATGATTGATGATGAAGGCCTAAGACCATAAGAAAATCACAGTTCTTTATAGTATGCTATTAAAAATATGATATAATACCATTCAGAGGTTAGTCTCTGGAAATCTATAATTTGTTTATTAAACCTAGCATGGCATATGAATATATATGGCTATGATATAGATATGTATTGTTATTTGATGATAAATTCATAAGTTAGGTACAAATTTATCTCACTAAGCCCTAGACTCATTCTTCTATGGAACATTTTCAAATTCTCATAATATTGTTGTTGTTCCTCCATCAGAACGTAAGGATGGATGCTAATCCTGTTGAAATAACAACTGATATATTCATAACCACTGTAGTAAGTTTTTATAAGCACATAAGAATAGAATTCATTATATAAGCATATTATTTTGAAAACTTGATATATATTATAAACTCAGTTGTTCTGGGAGTTTGTGCTTTACTTGGGCTATGCTTTTGTATGTAACATAAATATGCTTATGCTTCAATATGAATCTCTTACTTTCTATAACTTGTAATTTTTAACTTAATCAATTAGGTTTTCAATAGAAATGATTTGGAAATATTGAAACAAGTATGAGCAGTAAAGGTTAATAGAAATAGGATTAAGATTGTTGAATTATCAATCGAAGATTGATATTCATGCTAGTTATGGCAAGAAATATAGGTTGTGACAAGGCACTTCCAAAAGAAAAGTGGGGTTAAACATTTGACAATGGATGACACTTTAGACACATGACAAATAACCTAACAAAGGTAGTAAATACTCTAAAGTAGCACAAAATTTGCCTATCACTGTATTGGTGTAAAGTACCTTCTATTGGTTGATGACACACTTTGTATTATAAGGTCAGGAAGCTAAGGAAAATATTACGACTGGGCATAGATATTCAAATGACTTGATGGTTGCTTTTTAGAAAAACATCGAAAAGGCTAGTGCTTTCTTAGTGCTTACTTATGATAAGACTAATGGAATATTTAAAGTGAAGATAAAATTCAATGCACACACCAACAAAGAAGGTAACACACAGATTGTTAATCTTAGAAAAAAGGACATATAGTAGTGAAAAATTCTAGTACTTACATTTTCTTTGCTCACATGCTCTTGCAACTTATCACATTGTTTACATGGCTTCCACCAGTACATACACCCTGTTTATTGTATGGACTCTCTTGTGAGTGCATATCAAGGTGCATGGTAACCAATACCCCACTAAGATTACTAACCACAGGTTGTTGGCCCTACACTATTGCTAGATTATTCTAAACTAAGAGACAAGGGCGGACAAAGGTCTACCTATATTCAAAATAAGATGAACTTAGGAGAACAAAGTGAAAAAGAAAAGGGAGAAAGATGAAGGTGTACTTTGTGTCTTATGCTGACCATAACCGTAAGCGTTGTCCTAATCATGTTGCTATGTTAGGAGAAAGCTTTAAGCATTATTAATGACATAGTAACAATTTATTACTCAAATAATGATTGTAATGTAATTTCTTCTATTATAAGTATTTTAACATCTGATTTCATTGGGTATTTATAGCCAATATAAACACATAATAAAAAACTAACCATTATATGTAAAACTAAACATGTGATCATGATCACAAATTTGAAATTCGAGTAGAATCATGCAACTCCATTTTAAAGGCTTTGATTCACCTTGATGAAAATTAGTTCAAAATACAATTCTATTCACCAAAAATTATAAATCTTTGATAAGTCAAAAATTATGTATGATCAAAACTGTGATTAGAATCATGAAATAGAATTTTGAATATTCAAGTAGACTTGTATAAAAATTAGTGCAAAAATTCAAGTAAAATCGCAAAGCTTGCATGCTTGCTTTGTTCTTGCGATTAGGATTGCGAAAACAGTGTAAAATCCTTGAGTAAAATTGCAAGGCATGAATGCTTACTCTTTTCTTGCAATCATGATCACAAATATAGTGTAAAATCCTTGAGTAGAATTACAATTCCTTATTTAAATAGTGGTTACAATGTAAAGGCTTCTATTGTAAGTATTTTAATGTCTGATTTCATAAGTTGCATCATACATATCTTTTCACGTATATATTACAATAGTTATAGTAACGTTTGTAAAAAAAATGTAATATTTTAATTTGGAGTGCATGATGACTATTATAGGTGATTTCCAGCCTTGGTCAAATGGGTTGGTGAAGGCCCAATAAGATGAGCCTAACCAAGAAGGCCTAAACCACTCGAAAGTACTAAGGTCGCACAAAAGAGGCACCAGCTCGCTAGCCACTAGCTCAAGACATGAGGCAAGCCCTGAAGCAGGAATCCAAGCTCGCTAAACAAGATTAACCTCAGGTCGCTAAAAGAATGAGCTGCATCCAGGATACCCATCCTGCGAGCTTGAGGTTAGAATCAGCCTGTGGGGCTATAAATCACATAACGCACATCTAGGCTGCCAAATGAATGACCTCCAGCCCTAAGGAAAGATATGGGTCAAGTCAGTAGTCAGAGGCATGTCCTTCTAGCTAACAAGTTAGCCCCTAAAAAGGGGACACCCACCTGTAAATCTCAGTCTATAGAGTCTAAGTTGTTTGTACGTAATTATTACATGATGTAACTAATATATAAATTGGAAAATTCCCATTATAACCTCCTTATTTCTATAAATAGGGAGAAATTCCATTATAAAGGGGATTTTTCGGAATATATGCGGAAGCTCTACCAAAATAAAGAGATAAGAGCCTATGAATTGTAACTCAATCAACTTGAACAATAAAACCACCGCCTAAGGGCCAATACAATTACTGTAGACATAGGGGCCAAGATGGCTTTAGCCAAACCACGATAAAGATGCTCCTGGTGTTCGTCCCTCTCCTTTTTAATTCTCCCCTTCACTCACCCATTTACACACTTGAAACCTATAATCCAGGAGTTGACTAAAATCCAGATCCTCTAAACCAGATTTTACCGTCAACAATGATTGAATAGTCCAAAATGACTTAATAGTCCAAGGTAATCCACATTCAGACATCATGTAACAATGAAGGCAAGAACTCAACCAATGATAAAGCTGGGAATTATGCATCAAAAAAGCCTTTTAACATGTTACATTATTTGGGATTAGATAAGCCTTATTATATTGTGTTGAAGGGTAGGAAATGTGGTGTGTTCGATAACTTGGCAAAGTTTTAGTGCCAAAATCACAACATAGATGGTTTTGTTTATAAGTCATTTGCAAGCATGAGGAAGTAGAGAGATCTTGGTTATTTTATCCACCACACTAGGAGCCAACCTTACATGGCCTTGATGCATGAAGAAATGTATTCCCTTAAAGTCTACATTCAGATATGGGTGTTATTATAATGCAATGTGTCATTAGAACACTTTATTACTAATGATATACTTTAAGTCAGCATTTGGATATGCATATTATTATTAGGTAATATGTTGTTGGAACACTTTATAATGAATAATGTAATTTAAGTCTACATTCGCATATATATTATCTATTAGTAATTATGTATGAGTTTATATTTATGCTACTTTTTAAAAACATATCTAATCAATCAAGTCATAATAGATTACAACATAAATGTGTGGAATAACATAACATCAAACAACAACATTTATAATACAAATGTCTAGAATAGCATAACACCATACAATAACATTCACATTAGTTTGAATCAAAGTTGTATTAATGTTCTTTGTTGTCACCGTCGAGATGGGCATTGGTGTTAGCCCATATGTTCGATCATACATCCACCCGTGCCTTAATGAACTCATACACTATGAGCTTGATGACTTAGCTGCACTCAAGTTGGTTGTGAAGGATTTGGAAGAGGCTTGGTCATCGTTTCATTTATGTACACCGAAGATGGAGTTGCAGGGTGCACACCAAATTAACATTATGCGATAAAGGGGAGAAACTTGACTAACCCAAAAATATGTTCGAGCCTTCTACTAGTGATGAAAACAATGGTGTTTATGGAAGCCCCTAGAAAAGCTTGTTCACAAAAGGTTCTTGTCAGCCTTGGGTAGATGACATAGTGCCATGTACACACTTTTCATCAAATGTATATGGGGCTGAAGAAGGAGGTTATGGTACATATGATGGTCTTGCCTTACCATATGATGTCATACTAAATACATATTCTTCATATGTATATGGTGATAAAGAAAGAGCCTGTGGTGAGTATGACATTCCCACCTTAACATGTGCCTAAGTAGGTGTGGTGCTTGAAGGTTTTGTGTCACCTACACATTCCTCATTTCATCGGCGTCTTATGCAGGCATGTTTAGATGCTGTAATTAGTTTGATATGGACTGTTAGCCTTTAAAGATCAAATAATGGAGGCGAGATGTTAGTATGGTAAGCTTTGAACTTATAAAGCTCATCTGTAATATTCACTAGGTCAATGCCGATTTGTCCAACCCTAAACCATGATCTACTCTTAGCAATGACAAGGCCATATGTTACAACTCCATTCCTAGGTCAACTTGTCATACAAATAGAAGAAGGAAATTATTAATTGTTATTTCTCAGTTCAATCTATAAAATTATTTTAACACACTAAATCATATCACTAAATCCTCTATTGCACCGATTGGAGTAATCCAATGTTTTGTCACCATTTTATACCATCTTATGTACTCATCGTTGTAATGTAGTGGTTCCGACGCTAGCACTCCACAAGGGATTTGTTATCACCGATTGTTCCAAGGTTGAATCCACCGTTCATGTCTAATAACCCAGCCTCAAGATTCTGTACCTTGTAATATGTACTCATATAGAGTGTCATCCACAAATAAGGCATGTGATATAGGTTGTTGAAAACCAAATTGCTTCATGACTTTATCTATATTGTGCCACTCAACAATGTGAAAACATATCAAAGGTACTTGTGAACGCTAGATCTTCTGTCTCACTATATAGTATTATGGCAGTGTCGCTAACATATCACCCCTATAAGGTTCCCAAATAATCTAGCACTATAAACCATAATCGCAATAAGTGCCATAAATAGAAATTTAAATTCATGCAATAAATTACAACAATGTAATAAGTCAACTAATCATACCTACTTTAGCTTTACAGAAGCCCTAGATGTGCTTAAAACATGGCTAGGAGTTATTGTTGTGTCTTAAGTGTCATACCATCTAAAAGCTAAAGGCATTAATTCTTGCTAGTCAGGATCCATCTAACCTTTCCGAATTGGTGCAAGATTCCCAAGCCCATATATGGACTAACAACATGCATCCAAAAATATCATTCTACTCTGTGTTGAATGCTTTGCATAACTCTCTATAAGTCCATGATAGAACCGTAGACCCTAACTATATTTCCCTGTATCTTATAAATTGGTTAACAGGGGCAAAAACATTTATGCACATAGTGGGTTAATTTGTCATTTCATAATATTCCACCTAACAATCTCAATATATAGGCGTGTTTGTATTGTTACACAATCTCCTCATTGACATTATCTGAAAGAGGATTAAAGTGTTCTTGTAACCATGTTAAGCTAAGTTATTGGCCATAGATGAAATAACATTCATTTGATAGAACATCACCTAACAATATCTCACACACTCTATACCACAGTATTAGAGTTGCACCGATCACCATTTCACTATCTACAGGGAGTCCTAATTGGACTTCTATATCTTGTAATATGATTGTCATTTCTTCTTGTGATATGCGGACTGTATGTGTCTCCAGCCACTATTTCTCAAAAAGTACGCTGATGAGGGACCAATCAATATTTATGTGTCTAATTCTCAAAACATCATAGAATCTTGGGGCCTGTTTGGAAGTGTTTTCAGGTGTTTTTATTTTATTGTTTTTGAAAACAGTTTTTTAAAAACAGTTTCTAAAAACTGTTTT
>JANHAO010012800.1:0-16169 GCA_026873985.1 Saraca asoca | reverse complement strand
AAAAATATTAAATTAATATAAAATAATATTATATATTAAATTAATATATAAAATTAATTTATAAATTATTATATAAAATAAATTTAGATAGAATTGAAAATTCTATTCAATTTGGATGGAATCAACATTCCATCCAATGATAAAATTTTACATTTTATAAAATATAAAATTTCATTATTCTATCCAATCAAACCACACAATATTTATTTCTGGTTCAAATTCCTTTTCCTATTCCTTTAAACCACACATGGCCTGAAGATATATCTACAAAATTAGTGTGTAAAGTAGAGGTGACAGGTGACGGTGATGGAGTGCGAGAGTACAAAATGTCATAAATCAACAGTTATGAGAGCGCATGGCTATCCGTACGGAAAGCACACATCACCATAAACAATAAGCCACGAGTCCACTGCCTTACCACTCTTGTTACCCTCTTTTTCTTTCCTCCACCTTTTCTGTTTGGACCACCCCTTTCTAACTCTAGCTTCAACAGAAATGCTTGGGAAAATTTTAATATACTTTCGAAGAAAAAAATAATGAAATATTTTATAAATTACACCTTAATTTTGGATGATCATATTTAATATTTATAACTCTTAAACATCATATTATATTAATATAAAAATAAAAATATAAAGATATCTTTTCTTACTTATATTAAATAACTAAATCATATTAAAGTGATCAAAATATCTCAAAAAAAGAAAAAAATTTAATAATAACACATAATTCAGATCACTTTTAAATTTAAGTCACAAGAGCTTTATTTTATATTTAATTTTTCACAAAATATGCTTTTAAATTGAGTATATTTATTCCCTTAAATTACTTATAATTAGATAGATGTTATATATAATTTACTATTTATAAATAATTTTGAAGTGATTATAAAAATTAATAATAATAAATATTAAATATATTTACCATAAAGTTGGAGGGGATAATTTTCATATTTTCAATCAAAATATTATATGAGTCTAGAAGTGTATTTGGCACACTAAAAAAATTAACTTATAATTTATTGACTTAAAATGTATTTGATAATGTTAAAACTTTTAACATTGAAAATAAAGATTGAATTTTAAGTGTTAAATTCATTAAGTATTAAATTTATCACATTTGAATAATTTTTACTATTAAAAATTTATCATAAAATATTAAAATTTTATATAATTTGAACATTATCTTTGATTATAGTTTAAAAAAATTTTATGTATATCATTTACTTAATAATGTCATATGTTTATATTTATTATCTAAAAAAAGAGATAACATTGGTTATATCTATCCAATAAAAATCTCATTAAAATATGAGTAGTTGCTAAATATATTTAATTAGACAATTGTTACTGAACATATTCTGTGAATTTTTGTTTAATTTGATATTTAGATTAAATAAATCAAACAAATAAAATTTAATTTTAAGTTTGAATCTATTTATTTAAATATTGAAGTAGAGTTTTCAAACACATCTTTAATCAATAAGCTCTTTTTTTTTTGTATATTTTAAAGGTATTTAATGAACTAACTTTTTTTTTTTGTAATAAATTTTATAGAAAGAAGAGCTTTCAATTTTTTTCTCAAATTCACCTTTTTCACTCTCAAACATATACATGTCGATTTTCATGTTTTATATTGTGATATTTTTAATATGCTTTTTAATATTTTTTTTATCAAAATTAACTATTTTACATCTTCTTAACATTGTATGTATGAATATTTTTTTTATATTATTCTATTTGCAATTATGGCTATTTTTCTACAAAATTAATGGGGATAGAAAAAGACACTTTCACAATATTGCATGTTTGGATTATGCTCATTAATTCAATACATATAAATAAAAAAATAAATAAGTAAATAAATATGTGATATCATAAAATATGATTAATTAAATTTTAAATAATTATATTCCTATTTTTAATATCTTGATTATATCAATATAATTTGATCTCATAATTCATATGAATTAATTTAGTTCATAAATTAACATGTCATTTTATATCATGTTATATTTTTAAGTTAATTTATCAATTAATTTTATCAAATATTTTTAATACAATAAGCTAGCTTATCAACTATTAACTTAATAATTATTAATTATATACATATTTTTTAATTTTTTGGTGATATAATATTTATTTTTATGAGATTAAAATATAATAATGTAATTGAATGATTAAATAAACTAAGAATTGATCTACATTTAATTTGTTATAGATCTTTACATAGCAAGACTTATCAACAATTAATTAAAAATATAGAAATATGGTTCTATAAATATTTCCGATTTAAAATTTTTTACTTTTTAAACTTATACATTTTTTAAAAGAAATCAAATAAAAAATTTGATATATCATAATTTCATCTTTTCAACTTTTTATTTACATTAAATAATTTATATATAAGTAAACAATTATATTTATATAGAAATAAAATACTAATCAATATATAATTAGAAATATCTATTTTAATTTGATAGATAATATTTATATAAATATTTTCATTTTTAAAATTTTTACATTATCTTTAAATATCAACTACTATATTTGATATTTTCTTTTTTTTTTATTTTTTTTTACTTTGGAATATTTAATATAATTTTAATTTAAAATATTTTCGAAACTTCATAAAAAAATGTTTTTGAAATGTATATTTTGTTGAAAATAATATATTAGTTATAACATATATATATAAATATTGCTCAAAAATAATTTTGAGGGAATCCATAAACATTTATTAATTAAATAATTAAATTTTTTTGAACTAAAATAGTTAATTTAAATATTTTAAAAATAATTTATAAATAAACTTATTTGAGTGTTAATATATTAAGAAAATATTTTTAAAATAATAAAAAATTTAAATAATAAATTTAATTAATTTGAGATATCAATATAATAATTTTATTAATATAAAAATAATATTTTTCATAATTAATATAAATATAATTATGTTAATTATATAATTATCTAATATATACAAAATATAATAATGATTTAATATATTTAAATATAAATTTATATTACAAATTATTATTAAACTTTTAGAGACAGTTATTATATAAATTACTCTAACTTTACATTTGCAAGTATGTGTTTATGATGCCGAAAGATTTCAGGGACGGATGCAGGAATATGGGTCAGTGGGGGCTGACTCAGATCCAAAATAAGAAAATTTATAATTTAATCTAAATTTTTATTTTTTTTTTCACTAAGACTCATTTTTAAAATTTTTTTTTAATTTAATTCTTACTAAATTTTTAATTTAATCTTTCTATAAATTTTTTTTTATTTTAATATTATAATATATTTTTTTAGAAACTTCAGTGGGGGCTTGAGCCCCCGCTGAGCACAAGGTGCGTCCGCCCCTGTTCACATTGCCCTCCTGCGTTTCAATGGAGAGTGTGATTCGCGTTGCAAAGTGCTCGAATCTCATCAAATGTGAATAATAATGTATTATTAGGTCGTCGGTGTCATTATTATGTAAGAGGTTTTTCTTTTTTCAATTAATATGAATTTATTTTGAAGGAAAGGTACATGATAAATAAAAATGGAAAACGTTTTCTGAGCATGTGTACATTTTTTTATTGTTTGACATTAATAAAAAGGTTTTGGATTTTATTTGGATAGATTTTTGAGATATTTTAAAATTTTTTTATAAAAATTTAATATAAATATCATAAAACTTATCATATAAAATCTTACAATTTTCATGAGAATTATAATTACGTATGAATTTTATGTGTAATAAATACATAAGAAATTACATTTTCATAATTTAGAATTGCAACAAACAAATTTTCAAAGTTTTTTATGAAAAAAATTATAAAATTACGCATATTTTTTTTTTTGCAGAAGCATATTCCAAAGATATTTGTTTTGGAATAAACAATAGTAGAAAGTTAGTTTTATTGTCCAAGATAATAGTTTCTTTTTTATGTGAAAAACTACTTTTTTTTTTCATTGACCATAGAATGCTTTTTCTTTGACTAAAGTGCTAAACCATCAAACAACAAAAAAAACAAATTCTGATTTTCCTGCGAATCAAAAGCCCCCGAGTCTTGCACCAAACCCTAAGTCACATCCACTCATCTCCTTCTCTCACTCACTCTCACACCCCCTTTCATTGTGTGCTTTTCTGCAAACTGCAGCGTCAACACACATCACAAACCCACAAAAGGAAATAATAAGGAAAAGGTAAGAGGCTAGAAAAAGAAGCTCCCTAATTTTTTTCTTAATTATTTTTTCCAATTTTTGCCAACCTTATTTGAATAATCTCTCACCTTATCCTCATCACTAGGATAAGTATTTCTAGGGTTCTTCATCAGTACTCTTTAGTAAGCTAGGTTCCACTTAAATGTTTTCCACTTCAATCATCTTAACTTTATTTATTTATTTATTTTTGTTCATGTAGGGTTGGCTGGTTGTTTGGTTTCAGAATCTTGGCAAGGTTCCTGATCTTCAATATAATCCAAACCACTTTCCCCATTTTTCTTGTTAAAGGATTTTCTCTTTCCTCTCTCTAAGAAGAACCTCGTTCTCTCCCTTTTCTTCTCGAGATCTTCCATACTCAGAAAATTTCTCCCACCGTACCTAGGGTTTTGCAGTAAAATACTATGATCTAACCGTTCTGCTCCTTATTCTCAAACGTATCCAGAATTTTTGTTCAAGGGTTTCTTTATGATTTTTGTGATATGGATTTTTGATCCGGAGATTAATTAATTTTCGATTTCTCTGGTGTAAAGAATAGTTTCTTTCTGTAAACTATTTTATTATTTGTTCATGTTGCAGGGAACTATCATGACTAGGAAGAAGATAGAGATAAAGAAGATCGACAACTTAGCTGCGAGACAGGTGACATTTTCAAAGAGGAGAAGAGGCCTTTTCAAGAAGGCTCGGGAGCTTTCAACTCTTTGCGATGCTGAAATTGCTCTTCTTGTCTTCTCTGCAACTGGCAAGCTTTTCGACTATGCTAGCTCAAGGTGTGTGATCTTTATCTTCTAACTTGAGATGGTTTTTGTATTCTGATTAATCTTTTGTGTTGTGTTAGTATGTTTCTTTTTCTTGTAGAGAGAGAGAGAGAGAGAGAGAGAGAGAGAAGACGATGATGAGCATTTCCATGTTCTCTAGCTCATTATTCTGAACAAACTTGAGAGTAATCGTACTAGCGAATCTATTGTCTCATTAAATTAAACACAGTTATCAATTCAATCTCTATGTACCACTCTTCATTGATGAGAAGGAAATAATAAATTAATAATAAGAAGGAAATTGAAGGCCGGGAAAAAACTTTAACTCCTCAACTTCCCTTCATCTCTTCATATATTTAGGATAGTGTGATTGAATAAATCATAACACAACTGTCTCTGTTCTTCCCAAAAATTTTTCATCCCATCCATGATTTTACATTGCATTAAACATAATTAAGGACAGTTATTTTTCTCTTTTGATCTATGATTATGATAATTATGATGATAGTTGCTATCACAATCACAATTTAAAATATTTAGGATATGTATATTATGTTGAGTAGAAATGATCTTAATTAGATAGTGTACGGTCCTAATTAGTCTACAAATTCAGTATATAAGCCACTTAATTTAAATGCTCAATGATGGCTTTATATTTTGATTTCATGTTGATCCTATGATTATTTGAAGCCATCAATTGAGGCAAATGTGAAGAATTACTTGAAAAATGACAAAAATAATTCAAGGATATTGTTCTTCTTAGACATGAAAATTCTGTCTTATCTAGCTTCTTTCTTCCATCTCTCCATATGTTTAATTTTCCCTTCTCCGGCCTCTATGGTGATATATATTGATATGCTTCAAATCTAATGTATATATATGGATGTAAACATCATATCTGCATAGTTAGCATCCTCAGTGGCGTAGTAATATTCGATATTATTTTGAGGATTTTTTCTGTTTAGCATCATGGATTCAAAGACATTAATGTTATATTTGGTTGGATAGAATGACATAAGAATAAGAATGGATAAAAAGTTTGTTTGATATACACTATGAAATGAGAATGTTCATTTCCTATGAAATAATCATTCCATCATAAAAGTGATGAAATGGGTCATTCCATCTTTTATGTTACGCTTGGTTAGATGAAATAGAATGGAATGAGAGTGGAATGAAATGAAATGACCATTTTCTAATTATGTTTGGTACAATTATGAATGAAATGGGCATTCCATTTCATTTTTATGTTTAATACAACAAAATATTATAAGAATGGAATGAAAAAAATTAATTAATTATAATAATATCTTTATAACAAAAATAATAAAGTATTTATCTAAAAGTATTAAAAAAAATGCAAGCTTCCATTTTTCAAGTCATATAGCATTTTATTCTATTTTTTTGTTCTTTAAGTATGTTAGTCTTTTTTTTTCATAATTTTGACTTATATATCAATAAATAAATTTTAGTTCATTGATTTTTATTTTATATTAAATAATTTTATATAATAAATAATATTTGTTTCATAAATAATATAAAATATCTTATTTTAAATATTTTTATAGTAAAAGTATTAAAAAGATGACATTATTTTATTATTTATTAATATAAGGATAATTTTGGAATATATGAAAGATGTAAGGAATAAGGGTGTAAAAAAGTCAATTTATAAATGATGAAATCACCTATTCCATTACTTTTGTGATGAAATGGAGATTCTATCATTTGATGAAGTGACCATTCCCTAAGGCATGAAGATTCCATCTTTCCAATACTTTTACCATAAAAATATTTTGATAATTATTTATTACACAAAATTATTAAATATAAAATAAACATCAATGAATTAGAGTTTATTTATTGATGTATATGATAGGTCAAAATTATGAAAAGAAAATTAACATACTTGAAGAACAAAAAAATAGAATGGCATGCAATATGTCTGGAAAAATTGAAGCCTTATATTTTTTTATTGCTCTAGATAAATATTTTTTATGATAAGGATATTTTTGTAATTGATTATCTTTTTTCATTAATTCCTATGATATTTTGTTATACCAAATATAAAAATAGAATGAAATGTATATTTTATTCCTGTATCAAACATAATTATGAAATAACTATTTCATTCAAATCTTTTTCCATTCTCACACCCATTCCCATTTTTATTCCATTCATGTAATATAATGTATTGATATATACTTTATTTTCTTGAAATGCACAATACCTTGATTGCTAATGAAGTGTAAGTGCTTCTCCTGATCAAGTTAAATCGATTTGAGAACTAGAAACAGTTTACTTATACCAAGGCTACGTAAAAGTTTGTCAAATAATTTGTTTGATTGAAGAGGGATAGAAGAAAATTAATAAAAGAAAAACAAATTAAAAGTGAAAAGATAATTCTCTCTATATATATTTTTTTACTTCAAACAAATCACTTAATCATTAGTGATGAGGCTTGGAATAAGATTAATTGCTTGCATGATAGAATTTATATGTACTAGGCTTAGTTCATACCACTAGCTTATTTGGATCGTGTATACATATTAAATTGTTAATTAGAATAATTATCAGGTAATCTTGAATATAAGCCAAGAAGACTTGGAGAACATTTCATTATATTTTTGGTTTCTGAGTTATCACGTATTGTTTGACATGGTTCTGGATCCTTCATCAAATTGTGTGTATTTATATATATATTTTATATGTTTCAATAATTAATTTTTTACTTATAGCAAAGTACCACTCATGTGGACTTTATTCTCTTTGTTTAAATTTTGCATGTGATTCTTTCCTTAAATTCTTATATACTAAGGAGTATTGTAGGAATTGTAGTGGTAAATTGTTTTTACTTAAATAGTTTTTTTAATTAAATTATCCTTTTATTTCTTATACTTTCATTGAGCTTTTAATTAAGTATTTATAATTTAAAAATTTATAATTAAGTCATTATATTAATTTTTGTTTCTAATTGAATACTTTGTATCATCTTTTTTTTTTTTCTTCTTTAGGTCTGAGTAGTGAGTGGCATATTAGGATGACCTTTTGTTGATGTGACTTAACAATGGTTATTTCTCTTTTCATTTAAATAATAAATAACCTAAAAAATTAGAAGATTTTATAGCATTATTTGGTTTTTATCTCTTTCACTTTATAAACCATTAACTAATTGTTGTGCTTATATGTGAGGATTACTAACAAAATAGAAAAATGACAAGAACAGTAAGTATAAATATTTAATTCAAAATTTTTAAATTATAAAAATCTAATTAGAAATTAAGTAGAACTACAAGGAGCAATAAGTAATATAACCTTATTTTTATTCGTCAGCACAATTCCTATAATGAGTTTTTAATGTAATACATAATATGTAGAATTTCTCTCCTTCACAGCTACAGTGAATAATATTTAAGGGTGACCATTTATCAAGTAATTAGGGCACAATTAAATGATTGTTGGAGCTGAATTAATACCTGAGGCAATCAATCTGCCATATATGATGTTGATGAGCCACATGCCCACAGTGGATCTCCCTAGCTAATTAAATCTCTCTTACATCAGCTCCCTAGTTTTCTATTAATTATTATTATTTTTTATTTTATATATATATATATATATATCTTGTATAGGTTGAAGGAAAAAAATATACTTTATACCAATGAATTTTATTGAGTGATCCCTTAAACTTTAAAAATCTATAAATTATATCTTTAAATTTAAAAAAAATTATAAATTACACTCTTAAAACTTAAAGAAATTATAAAAACATTAGTTACTATTAATTCCAACTTTGAATTAATAAATGTGTTGTATATATTTTGTTGAGAGACTTGTTTCTTCTTCTATAAGACATAGAACTTAAATTAAATGTCTTATTTTATGATAAAAATGAGTATGATATAGGTTTGAAGAACGATTAGAATCAATAATAGGTTCAATACAAATTTTATATTTTATAGAAAAAAATATGATTTCAATAATATATATGCAACATTTTTACTAGTTTAGGATTAAAATTAATAGTCAATTAACATTTTCATAATTTTCTTTAAACCTTAAGGAATAATTTGTAACCCTTTTAAAATTTAAGGACATAATTTATAAGTTTTTAAAGATTAAGGGAGTAATTTTCCCTCAACAAAACTTCATGGGTATAAAGGGTAATTTTCCACAATTTGAAAGCATAGGTAGGCTGTTCTGACGTGCTACATGTGTTCTTTCTGTCTTAAGTATGCAGCAAATAATTGAGAGACATAATCTGCACTCAGACGTCATTGACAAATCAGTCCATGCATCCATGGAGTCCGAGGTAATTAAAATTATGGGAAAATGCACTTTTCATCCTTTAAATTTCATTAAAGTTTCAATTTTGTCTATTAAATTTTATTTGAAATAAATTTATTTAATAATTTAAAAAAACATGTAATATTATTTATTGAAGTAACTCTGTTTAATTTTTTTACCAGAAATATTTACTTGATATTTAACTTGGTGTCTCACGTGGCTAAAAATGGCCATAACTAGCAAGATGATTTTTATCTTTTTTTTTTAACTCTTTTTCCATCTTTTTCTTTCTCTCACATTCTTCCATTTCCCTAATATCTTTCCCTATTTCTCTTTTACCCTCACTATTACTGACTTCTCCTCTCCCTCTCCCCCACCCAACATCATTGCCAGTAGCATTGTCAAAAGCCACTACTCTTTACATATCACAGTCAATCTCTTCCATCATCCCTCTCTCTCAATCTCTTAGGGCTCTCTTTCCTCTTCAACATTAAATCGAAATTTTAAGATTATCAAAATTTTTTCTGTTTTCTCATTTCTTTTTATGTTTACGTTGATTCACATTAGTTAAATTTTTTTGTCAACGCATTCACTAGATTTAAGAAATATAACTACAACCCAACTGTTATAATTATGTTAAATTTTTTATTTAATTAAAAAGAATATTTTAGTGTTGCAAAAAAATTATGGGTGGAAGTGAGGGTTTATGGGTCAATTTGATGTCATTACTTGACTGCAGATTTAAAGGAGGAGACATTTTCAAAAAATGGAAGACGGGAGAGAAAGAAAAAAAAGGAAAAAGAAAAAAAAAATTCATTTAAGCATGTAGTACCACTTCTATCATTTAGGATGACCTGTTGAATATCATGTATGAACCTTCATTAAAATATAAAATGGAGTTTGGTTAGTGAGTAATATTATACATTTTTGAAAAGATATAAAATATATTTAGTTCAAAACTTAAGAGATAAGTTTGAAACTCCAACAAAAATTGAGAGATCAAATCTGCACTTTTACCTAAGATTTATTTTCTTTTATAATCCTTAAAATGAAGAATCAAAGCCGAATAGCTAAAGAAAATACAGATTTCAAACAAATATATTAGTGAAAGGACTTTGCTTTTGAGGCAGATTTCACCAAAAAGATAGGATAAATTGCTGGACACTACGTGTTTATTTCTTCTATTCAATAAAAGAGAGTTTTGTGAGATTCATAATTATTAAAAATCTCACCTCATTCTTTTTATGACATTAAAAATTAAATTTTGAACAATTAACTTGTTTTGTGTTAGACCAATATGCTATGTCTTTTAAGCATGCATATTAGATTATAGTCTGAAAATTTTCTTGCATGCATACTTCTGTCCGTGGATCTTCTTTTATATCTGTTTAGAAGAAAAAACCGCGGTTTAATTAATAAAAAAAAATATTATTTTCAATTTTTGAAATCAAAATTTGCATCAGGAAATGACATAATCTAGAAATAAATATCATCATAACATTTCCTAACATGACTAAAATATTTTGTTGGAAATTTATTTAAAGCTTGAGAGCCACAGTCACGAGTTGTTGCGCAAGGAATTAGCAGATAAGACTCGTGAACTAAGGTATACTGTATGCATTCTTTGTGTCTAGCTTCGAAAATGCATACACCCTACATGCAATAATTCATCGTATGCATTCTCACACATTTGTAATTGAGTTTTAGCTTGAGATTACAAAATATACAACAAAAAATAACTCTGCGTTGTATCATTTTGTTTTATATGCTCACAGGCAGTTGAAGGGGGAAGAACTTCAAGAATCAACAGTAGAAGAACTGCAAAAACTTCAAGAACTCCTTGAAGCCGGCTTGACCCGTGTTTCCATGGCAAAGGTTTTTGTGCCCTTTTCATCATCACGTTTCAGGAAATTCCCAACAAATATGTTTGAATTTGGCGATAATTACAACTGCAGTATTACAATCCTCACTTGCAATTGCAATTGAAATATTACAGTCACATCATATATGATACCTAATTTAAATACTTGACTTTCTATTTCTACTGTGGTTTATGCTAATGGATGCAAGATATTACATGTGATTCTGGTTTGCTTCAGTCATATTTGCTACACTGAAACTAGTGTTGCACACTCTTAATAATTGGTATTTTGCATGTGTTCCAGGACCAAAGAATTGTGAGGGAGATTAGTGCACTCAAGAGGAAGGTAATGTATGGAATAGTTTTTTTTTTTAATAATGAAAGTGACAAATTACTTAACATATACATAATGTTTAAGGTAAGTCCAAAACAATATTGAATATCACTGCACCACTAAAAATACCAGCTGTATGGGATAGTTTAACTTTACCTGATGTTCAATAATTTAGTTGATTTAAATGTCATTAAATTAACCTATTTGCCATAAATATTAAATCAAACATTGTTTCTGTGTATCTTCTTTCCCCTCTAAACAACTAACATTTTGTTTTCTCAAATATCATACTATAACAAACCTCACACATTCATTGAATATCCCTTGAAGTTGAAGTGAGGACTACATAGTTGATTTGGCTACAGATTATAGACTAGGTTTCTCATATTAGCCAAATTAGTCTTCCATGGTTTGTTGAGGTGGCAGAAGCAGGGTATTTATAACATTTTCTCATTTTGATGAAAAGTTTGGTAAGATGCATGCTTGTGAATAGATATTGATGTTATTTATTTAAAGGGACTCAGATAGTGATGGTCAGAGTAATGAATGAGTAGGGCCAAAAAATTTAACATATAAAATATGTAGATTCTTTATATAAAAATTTGAAGTTATTTAACCTTATTTTTAAATTAGTGGGATTAATATTTAATATACATTATAATTTAATAAAAAAAATACACCACATTTACAAAAATTTTGAAGAAGGCAGTGAGATCACTTGATCCACTATCTTCAGACAAATGCTTAGAAGCTCAAAATTATGAAAGCTACGCACAAATTCATTGGTTGCTCGTATAATGTCTAATTTTATTGTTCACGCAGGGAGCTCAATTGATGGAAGAGAACAAGCGACTGAAGCAGGTGATATATACGTAATATGTGTTTCACATGCTCTTTCTTATTAATTTACTCTTTCTGTTCACATCTTCTTTCTTATGTAAAGAGTCTTGTGCATGAACAACTGCAGTTGTCCGAGTCTGTCATTATCTGCAGTTCTTCTGATCATCCTCAAGGCTGTGATAGTTCTGGCACCTCTCTCAGATTGGGGTTAGTTTAACTCAAACAGTTGGTTTCTATCAATCATTGTGCTATATAGTATCATTCTTTTTTTAACAAATATCACCATAACAACTACAAGGGCAAGTATGATTCAATCTGAATCAAATTAACTTTTTCTATTTAACAAATAAAATCATACCGGACTATCAAAACAAATATGATTCAGAATGTGTTGTTTATATAAATATAAACTTTCATAATGTGAGTTGTATCCTTTGTAGACACCCATTTTAGATTGGAGTAAAGTTATATGAATTTCCTTGTAAACACACGAAATACTCCCTTTCACAGATTATAAAATTTACAGAACTATGAATCTTACAATCTGTGAAAGGAAGTATACCATACGCTTAAAAAATGGGGGTATGCCAGTGATTCCGGGAAATTACAACTAGAGGACTAACTTGAGTTTGTGTACCTTTGGCAGGTTGCCATTGTTTAAATAAAACAATAATCTTTTTAAAGATGCTAGTGAATACAGTGATTAGTGAAAACGGATTAAACCTTTACATCTCTCATCAAACCCATGAATGCAGCGGTGGTTTTTTTTTTTCTCTTTTGCCTTTTAAAGTAGGAGTTTGATGTGTGTAAAATGAGCGTTGAAGCCATATGAGTTGTAAGCTTGTAATAATTAATTAGTTTTCATATTTGGAAATTGATGTAGTTGCATATGCACAAAGTTGGTGATAGATGCCTGCCTGATTCATGTCTAAGTTATGTAGATTGAACAATAAATGCAGAGTGGCATGCACCAATGCAACTCTCGGTTGGCGACATCCACTTTTTTTGCTTTTATTTATTTATTTATTTATATATATTTTTATCATTAGAATTTATAACTAGGCAAATTTGACCTATTTTATTTAAAGAGGCCCAAGGCCCACGATCCATTCCTTTCTTATAGTGCGATACAATTTCCATCTCTCTTTAGCCCTCTCCGTTTTTGGGCCAACTTCTTTTTTTTTTCTCTATAATAGCATGGTATTTATGAACTATCCAATACGGGACCCTTTTTTTTTTTTTTTCTTTTTTATATTACCATTAAGGTGATTGACCTTAGCAATATTTGGTAATTATTCCATATTAGAGAATATGGATTTAATGTAAAAGAACATCAATTTGTAAAAAGTGAAGAGTTAGAGGACTTTTGAGAATTTTATTGATGCCTAGGCAGGATAGTAAATGTTGCTGGACCCATTACTTATGGTGGAACTTGAACTACCACCTTTTTCTTTCAAGTATCTTTTCAATGAAAGCGTAATGACAACAAAGCATATTAACATCATTGTTGAGCACTAGCTTGTGAGTTGGGCCTACGCTTTCACTAAAGGGCACATGTTTTTGGTTTAAAAAAATTGGACATGTGAATTGATGTGACAGACATTGTAAATAGGCAAAAACAAAAAAACAAAAAAGATTGACTAAAACACTATTGTAAAAGATTGAGAGGATATTAACGGTGAAAACTGATATTGGTTGTATTTGGTATTAGGCATAAATTATCACTTGTTAAGCATTTAAGAGAACTAAACAAATGATAATATTAATCAATAAATAAAATTAACAATTTCATCCATAAAATTATAAGATGTAAAATGAGATAGAATCACTACAAGAAAAATCAATTTCTGCATCAATTAAAGTTAATGAAAAAAATTTTAAATATTGTTACAAAATGTATTTGCAACAATATAAAAATTGTTGCAAAGTTATTATAGAAAGCTTTGATGTAAAAAATTTTTGCAACAATTTTTAACATTAATGGAAAATCTGTATTCGTTTGCAACAAAGTTTATGTTGCATAATACATTTTTGGAACAACAATTGTTGTTGCAATTACAGAAAATTTATGCTTTTGCAACACTATTTTTTAAAAAAGCAACTAATTTTGTTGTCACATAAAATTTTACAATATTAAAATATTTTTTAATAGTAATTATAAAATTTGTCTATTCAATATAATATTGTAATTATACTTTCTACCAATATTTCAAGACAAAAGATTTACCATAATTACATTCATTCTTATTATTAAATTTATATAACAAAATGATAAATTTGTACATAAATAAGTTCTGTGTTTAATATATTCATTTGGTTTACAACTATTGAAACCAACAAAATACACAAGATCTTAGAATAGTTCAAACTTAAGGAAGACAATTTAAAAAAAAAACCATGTCCTTTAGTGGATCTCAAAATATAGTAATTTGCCCTACAAAATAACACAAAGAAGACAACATAAAAAGAAAAATACCATGTCCTCTAATGGACCCCAAAATATAGTAATTTGTCCTACAAAATGAGAGAAAAATATGTTAGAATAAAACATATATAAATAGTTAGAGAAAAAGTATGCAAAATTGAGTTCTACTTTATTCTATTTCTCTTAAATAAGTTAGTTTTGGATATTCTCCTGAGAAAGAATAAGAAGAAGAACATTATGATAGTTGGTGATTCAATTTTCATAACTAACAACCTTGTGAGAGAACTTATGTTAGAGAGAGAAAAGATTCCTAATGAGTTGAAATCAACCTGGATTATCAGTTTTGATTTGCATAAGTTTTTTTGAGGTTTATGAAAAAGGAAGAAACTGAAATGAAACTATTAAAATTGAAAAGGAAGTTGGATTCTACTGCATTAGGAGGAGGGGGTGTAATTGTTCATATAAGAAATCTAAAATGGGGCAGTGGAGGAACCTTTCAGTGAAAAAAATAGTGCAATCTCAAGATATAATCCAAGTGATTATTTAGTTGCTGAAATAGGAAGGTTTTTATCTGAATATGGAAGCTCAAATTCAAATGCTAAGGTTTGGTTGATGGGAACTGCAAGTTATCAAACATATATGAGGTGTTAAAAGAGGCAACCACCTCTTGAGGCGAAGTGGGGTCTGTAGGTTGTTCCTGTTCCATCAGGTGGACTTGGCTTAAGTCTTGATGCTAATTCTAGATAATGATTTAATTAATTTATATTTTATTAATGATGTGTTGAAATTTGTGATGACTCAAAACAGTCAAATAAAAGAAAAAATGAAAAACGGGGAAAAAATAATGTTGTAAAATTAGAAAAGTTGTACAAGGATGGTTGTTATTGTTTCAGGAAGCTTAATTTGGACTTTTCTATAAATAACTTATGTTAGACCTTAATGTCATTAAAGTTGATGACTCCACGTTTAATCTTGAGATTAAACCTATTTTGCAAGAAAAAAAATACTTTTTAGTTTTATAATATGTCAATAGAACTAGTCATGCTTTACTAACACTTAGGACCCGTTTAGTTGGAGAGTTTTAGGAGCTGATAATAGAATAAATAAAATTGATTGTTTTATTTATTATTTAATTCATATATGTAGGAACTTAATACCTTTATTTACCCCTAATCCATTATACCCATTTGAAATCCTTTTCCCTTCGAGGGATTTTGGTTCCCTTACCCGACGGAAACAGACAAAACCTCTACTCTTTCTCGCAAAGCTGCTGCTCTCCTTCGCAACAATGGAAATCCATATTTCCGGTGTGTGCATCCTACACTCCCCCGCTTCTTCTTTCTGCAAAGTCCATATTGGGTCCTATAATCTTCAACCCCATACCTCAAAAACTCAAACTTTTGTTTTCTTCCCCTTCTCTCTTGCCTCCAATTGATCCTCCACAGCAACT
>JANHAO010012799.1:0-16174 GCA_026873985.1 Saraca asoca | reverse complement strand
GTGTCGAAATAGGGAACGGGTGTCCGAACTTTTTGAAATTACGGACACGGCCCCGACACGTTTCGTGTCGATGTCGATGAGTGTCAGTGTCGGTGTCGGAAACGTTTCGGACACGTGGACATGACTGCTATATAAAGTGTCGGTGCATCGTAGATTCCAACTTAATATTTCTAATTAAGGAAAAAGGATAAACATAATAATAGTAATAGAGTATCTACATTGTTAGTGTATTTTTTTAATGGGTTTGATTAGGGGGCCTAGGGGAAAAAAAAATCAAAAGTATTTGCATAGACTAGTTTACTTAAACCTAGGTTTATGATAGATAGTTCATATAGATTCATTTTTTAATCAGATTGATTTTTTCTTAATCCAATTTGTTTCAAATTGTCTAAATCCATTTGACACCCCTATTTAAAAATTTTATAAGAACAACAATTGCTTTGATTCGTAGTAAGATTTTTTAAATACATACTCAATTGAAAAAATTATACCAAACATGTTATTAACATAAAATTTCCTTCTTTATTTTCACTAAAGATATTTGGTCAAATTCAAAGTTATCTTCTATTATTAATGACTGAGATATATAATACATATCTCATATTAAACTTACATATAATGCTATTTTGTTAAATTTAATATAAAAGAAAATTGATGCTGATTATGCATTCAACTCAAATTTCACATTAGTTTTATCAATTTTTTTTTATAGTAAGTTGATTTTATTGTACAATAAAATTCACTCATTATGAAAGAGTATAATACTTAGTGCCACGAGTATTTTCTCAAAAGGAATTTAAACAAACTTAATTACTTATACTGTAGTAATGTATTATTCTATTAATTTTAGGGGGTGAATTGAGTGCCATCTTAATTTATCCATTGCTCTAGAAAAGAAGGAATGAGGCAGTGTAGTGACACAAGGGAGACATGATAAGGATGCTGATAAGAAATATGTGAAGCAAACAAGCAGAATCTTGGGGTTTTTCTTCTTCTATACTTCAAAGAAACACCAAAGTGAGGAGTCTAATGACCCACACCCACTTTCCTAGTTTCTTTATCCTTCCTACATCAGCAACTCTGAGTTAAAAGGGTCTTTATATATATAAACTAAAGATAAACGATAACAACACTAATACAAAAGATAAGGAATATTGATCAACCATCCTTCTCACTCATGCTTAAAAAATGTAATTCAACACTGCAAATCCTTCTTAAAATTGATGATCTGAGATGGGAATTATACATAACCACTAACTTGTTTGGAAAAATATTGCACTTGCATTCATTATTATGTTCAATGAAATTAGTGAAGAAGATTGACGGTGTGTAGCATTACCACATTTAAAGCAATTGACTCCAACAATTATACATTTCATTTCATATTGTAAACCAGTCTCTTTAGTAAAATTTTCTAAATGCTTTTTCAAAATTTCATTCAATATTTTAACAGAGATTTAAGGTTGCATAATCCCTAAAATTTTAAATCCTACAAATAACTTTATGAATTTTTTAAAAAAATTAAAAATATTAAACTTTTAATTAAAAAATAAAATATATATAAGATACTTACGATTTTTTTTTAATTATTTTTAATATGAATTTCAATAAATTTGTGGATGTATTTTCTTTTAAATTAAATTATTATCAACGGAATTAAGCTTATAATATATTTAGAATATGATGTATGTGTTTTTTTTCTTTTATTAATTTAATTTTACTGCACTAAACAAACAGTTATAATGAATTACATGTAGTTCATCTCTTTTTTTTTTTTTTTTATATTTCTCTTATCTATAATTTTAACATTTTCTAACTTTTTAAAAATTTCAAAAGATTATTTATAATATTTGAAAGTTTAATGGAGTTCCGTGACAATATTGATTCTCTGCCAATATAAAATAGCACATGCATAACAAAAATAATTAAGAAGCCAATCAGTTTTTGAATTATAAAAAGTAATGAAAAATTGTAGCTTCAGCACAATGAATTTGAACTAATTAATTAAATCATGGATAGTGTCATATTTCTTTCCATACAGTGGATAGTTTGATTTCATTAATCCGATAGTTATGGTTACACCAACAAAAGTAAAGTTTAAGATGGAAATAAACTAGGGTTTTACAATGATACCCTTTTGAGAAAATTTGAGAGTTTGGACGAGAATTGGAGATAAAATTCATAAAATCTATAACTTTTTATATAAAATTTTATAACTTTTTTTTATTAAAATTATAAATATATATAATTTTTTTTATAATAAATACATAAAAAATTCGTTCAAAATTATAAGAAAAAAATTTCAAAAACTTTTAGATGTTTATGAAAGAATCATAATATTTAATGATAAAATTACTAGAATGCATGTCAATTCATTGCTTTTTTCAATGATATACCCGCGTATGAGCCATAAAACAATCCGACGTCAGAAAGATGGGGACAAAATGTCAGATTGAGCGTCATTGTGGGGGAGACCAAATCAAAGGTTGTTGACCAATAATTGGAAAATTACAAAGGTTAATCTGAAGGATTTGGCAAACAAATGGAGATTAAGATTGCCTTTGATCAGCCCAACTTTGATCTTCACCTTTCTGTCATCAAAATACAAATAAATAAATCCATAAGCTTTTCATTGGTTTGGGGCTTCTGCCATGATGTCACCACTACTCGCTTTGGCTCCTTTCCTCTTTCCTTCGTGCCCTTTTTCTATTGTTCTAGGGTCCAATAATTGTTGAATTCCTTCCTATTTTCATTTATTTATTTTTATACTGATAGCATGCTTCAACTTTTCTTTTTTATTTTTTGTGTAAATGATTTTACTTCTGACACAATTTCATTATTCTATTCATATAGATTACATCATGCATATATATACCTTCATAGGATTATTATATAAATATACATAGCATTATTCTGATTTGTTAAGCATAAAGTATAGTAATATATTGAGAGAACTAAAATGGATTTTGTGAGAATGAATATTTGGAGTATTTGATGACTAACAAGTTACCATTGGCGAACGCAAGGGAGAGTACCCCACCTACCGCATCCACTTTATGTGTGAAGTGGTGTCTGATTCCTATAAAATCTTTAATAATTGTTAAATGTAATATTATATTTATTTATTTAGGTAAGAATGACTCATCACACGTGCGCACAAGTACTAAAGAGAAATGAAATTCCTATTGCCTTACCAAAAGCTAAGATTCAGATAATTAAAGTAACACCGCCCATATACAAAGTAATGGATGATCATATTGCTTTATGGTTTATACCAACAAGAAGATCGGCTAATTGACATTCCCGGAAGGAGCTTCCAATGTTAAAGAATCACAGGTTACAGCAATTTGAGAAAGACATCAGCCACAACTTGAATCTCTATACTCTGTTTATAGTGAAGGCTTCAATCCTAATCTCAAAAGTTTCTTGCTCCAAAGTAAGACCTAAACACAAACAAACTCTGAAACCCTTCATTGTTGTAAGTCACTGTATAGTATGTACAATTCTCTCATTTTAAAG
This sequence comes from Saraca asoca, assembly GCA_026873985.1. Lineage (NCBI taxonomy): Eukaryota > Viridiplantae > Streptophyta > Magnoliopsida > Fabales > Fabaceae > Saraca > Saraca asoca. Next base: position 12,655 of record JANHAO010012799.1, on the reverse strand, counting down.
ATAAAAATTTAATTTATAACATTTTTTGTGTTCTAATTTATGATTTGGTTGAGTTCACTCTATCAATTTGTTTGGGGTGGGGTGGGGCCACTTATTTGTGTACACATTTACAGTGGAAAGAAAAGTATGATGGATAGAGTAATGGCCAACAAGAACTTAACAGCTTAAGCTTTATTTCCTTCTGCTTATAAATTGTTTCCAATCAGCAACCTTAACAAAAAGTTTTTACCTCCCTACTATCTCATCTTATCACCAACAAAGTGATGCATTCTTTTCTTGTTTGACGACTACACTTTTACGCTCATCAACTTTTTGGTAATCTTTCAAAATGCAGGAAAAAAGAAAGGCACCCATGCTTATGGCATCTCTTCCCTTCCTTCCTTTATTTGCAAGCACCCAAAATCAAGAATTACAAACAAACATAAATTTTCCATTTTACTAACCAAATATACGATGATCCATGAACTACTAAAATTGCAACACCAGATGAAACAAGATCCAAAAGACTTGGAGACAAGTTCCAAGGTTGAACAATCAAATTAACATATGCAGCATGTATTGAAGCAATATATAATAATAGCATGCATAGAGAAACAGAACAATCATCAAAGAGCACAGTGGACACACACTATAATAACTTATTATGGGCTCATTATAGCCAAAGTCCAAAGACAAGGCTGACTTCATTCCAGTGCCTTAAAAAACACTCCTCTTAAGTACACTTTGATCTATTATCATGGACTTCAATATAAGAAAAGCACAAAATTTTTATTACTTCCATAGTAAATAGACCCACCAAGCCATTTTTTAGTTCTGAGAGTCTCATATCATGTGTATAAACTACAATTAAATATCCATTGTTAGGACAAGAAACTGTTGAAGGAGGTATCTGGCCGAACTTTTAAAAATTGGACCAGTGAATCAGAAAAGTCATCGATCATGATTTGATTGGTCCAATTGATTAAACCAATGGTAATGTTATTAACACAGATTTATATAAATTTATTAAATTCCTAATAAACAAACCCCATTTTGCATATAAGTGAAAAAAAAAAAAAAACTGAATAGAGATCAAAACTTCACCGTATAAATGTGAATACAATGAAAGAGAGGACCTGAGAGGTAGCCGACGGTGACGGAGACGCCGGTGATGGTAACAAAACGGAGATAGTCGAGGGTGTTGAAGTTGCCAACGACTTTGGTAAAAGGAGGATTCCGATCTATTACTGGGTATTTCCTCACTCTCCGTTTCTGCTCGTCGTCGTTCAATGCACATATTGTTGGCATTGGTTTTTTTGAGGTTGTGACGGCAAAGTTTTGGGCTAAGATGGTAAAGTTTTGGGTTAGTAAGCTTGGGCCTATGAATTTGACAACCTGATGATCTCTGCGGGCTCACAATTGTATATTGTATAATCCAAAAAGGTAACCAACAGCACATACAGTTTTTTTTTTTTTTTTGGGGACCAGCATATTTAGTTGACAAAAATGACGTGAACCTTTGACAATTACAAAATTTGCGCTTTGGAATTCACTTCTTACTACTCAAAAGCAGTGACTTCCATTTTAAATGGATTTTCTTACTCTTCAATCACTGCAAAAAGGCTGAAAAGATTTTCACAATATCTTATTTATGAGATGTTTAAAATAAGAGTAACCCTTTCATGGGCATTTTCCAATAAGATTTTTTTTTATTTAATGAAAATTTGCAACTTATGTAATAATTTTTCATTCTTGTTATAAAATATTATTATTTCATTTGAATTTTACTTGTAACAAGTATACAAAATCTTACATATACCCAATATCTAAGGAAACTCTTAAGATAGACATAATTGAAGATATTAGGGTTGATTTATATGTCTCTATGTTGAGGGTGTTCCCCGAGCAAATGTGAAGCAAGCTCGCCATGGATCAAGATAGAAGCCAAATCCAAAAGCGCAGGGAATCCAGACCAAAGTTGCTCAGCGAGAAGTCGTAGATCACCACAATGTGAGCGAAACAAAGATCCCAGCTCACTTGAATACAAGCACTAAGGATGACCTCTGCGGAGCTCGTTGAATGAACCGAGCGAAGCCCCATTAGCACCTCCTCAGGTCATTGAGATAGTAAGCCGAGAATGTATACAAAAAGTCCAGTTAGTTACCGGAGTTGTGTGTTACTTAACTGATAGATCATCATTCAGAACCAACGTATCAACCCCCCGGATATCCGACAGTGATTCACCCAACATTTATTATCTGACGTCAAGCATTAAATGCCCGAATGGGCGTATGTAATCATTTTGCTGTCTGTAAAATTACATTTGTAACCCTCTTTATGTCTATATATAGTTAGGAGAAACCATTGCATGAGGCAAGTGAGAGTTACATGCAAACACTCTGCTAAAATACATTTAGACCCAGTGAGAAAGCATTGTTGTAACCCAACAAATCTAACAGAAACACCACTCTTCATCTGATAATAAAATTAAGTATGGACATAAGGGTCTGAGCAGGTTTTAGCCGAACCACGATAATTTCTTGTGTCCATTACCTCTCCTCCTTCTTCTCTTCTTTTATCTCCCTTGATCAATACTTGTATCTTTTAGCTAGCAGTTTGGGATTCCCAAGAACTAACTCAGTTGACTGAAATCTTGGATTCTCGGAACAAAATTTCATTGTCAACATTTTAATTGCTTATCTTATATTAGGATGAATAGTCAAAAGAAAGTGTGATTCAATTTAATAGGGAGTGGATTGGATTTGTTTCAGGATTAAGAGTCAACACACTAATTACAATTATTATATCTAACTTATAAGTAACGTGAGATTCATAAGAATTCAAGAGTTACGCATTTGGATGGGGCTAGATATAACAATTATAACTATAATAATTACATTAAATACAAGTTCTTTTTTATATTCTTTCTCACTGATTCAAGGTTAGAGCATAGTTAACATTGAATCTAAAGGATCTATTGTTGGATAGATACACTTGACATATTACTCTTCATAATATAGTAGTAGCATCTAAATGTATAAATGTTGTCATTGGAGCAGGATTGATCAAATAGTCTATGACTATATAAACCATTCAGTGGAGAATGCTGGTACTTACTATTTGTGCATTGTATATGATTAATATATTAGCAAACAAAATCTTTGTGAAAAGTTTGCAAATTTTTATTAAAAAAAGTTACAATTTCTCTTGAAAATTACTAAAAATATAGGGAAATTTCTTTAGAAAATTTGTAACTTCTGCAAGCGTGTGTTTCTCTCACAAGGGAACAAATTCCTTTACGTAATGGTTGGTGCTTGGCAGATAGGAATGCTTACTTAGTTAAGGACAGATCTATAAAGGAAAGAGGCCTTCAATGATTGGTATGATTTATCAAACTACTCATTATGATGTCCCTAAAGCAAGGCCTCCATTTTGTGCAATTGGGTGAGTAATCCCATTTAGGATCTAAAATTAGATACTGGAGTTTGTCTACACTTTGCAGGAAGAAAATTATTGATACAAACAAAAAGTGGAAGAAAATTATTGATACAAACAAAAAGTGGGAAGAATGAGAAAGATGATAGGATTTTCTATAACAAGTGTACATCAAGAATTATGTATTTTGCTGGTTTTACTAAGAAAAAGAAAGAAACCAATGTTTGTATGTGATTGTACATATATTTGAAAGTAAATTTTATAATGAGGATTCCATCTGAAGAACAGTGATTTATATTCCAAGAGTACAGAACTTGATAAATACCAATTTTCATTTTATCTCTCTTTGCTGTCTAACAACAGTTATGAAAACAGTAGTCACAGTAAAATTTGTCCCTCCTCCATATTGCAATTTGGTGGTGTCCTAATCCGAGCTCATCAAGTAGAATTTGCAAAATGAGCACCATGGCTATAGTTAACATATAGGGTGCCACATATCATGTATTGGTCATACAGTTAACTAGAAGATCAATGTTAGATGCACATTGGTGTAAATAAGAATGTTTCTCATTGAAAAATATTTTTAATTCCACCGCAACACTAAAATATTTATTTTTTTCTTGATAACTAATATTTGCATCTATGGTGTCAGGTTCACATTGTGCAAGCTTTATATATTGTCTCTTGGACGTCCTCTCAATTGTGAGTGTAAGATGTGAGACTGATTTTCTTTTTCATGCATACATGATTTCATATTCTCAATTCTCAACTATCAGAATTCAAGTGTGAAATTGAAATAGCATGTGTAAATAATATAATCAGCTGTTGCAAAACAGAAGATCACAAGCTGTTCACTGCTACTAGCTACCAATGTCATTATGCATTTTGTTGATTTGAGGGATAACTTTTTCTGATTTGAAGTCACTATAAACCTCTTTTTGAAGCTGTTGGCCACGTCCCATTCAAAATCAGCCCCAAAGTGATGCTTCATTTATTTTTTTCCTTCCTTTATTGGACATAGTGCTTCTTTGGAGCAACATGGTGCAAAAGTTATAACACTAACTGCAACTGTTATAGATAATTCCATTAACTTAATCGTATTGCCTTATCAACTTCTATGCTTTGTAATATGTTGCTATTTTGGCCAAGACTGCGCAAATGCTTCCACCAAATATCAGCATTTACCTATCTTAATGTCCAAAGATACTTAATATAATAGCATATCTAATGCACGTCTTGTCTATTTAATATGATTCTATATTTCAAAAAAAAAAAAAGAATTATTACTTTCATACATAATAATATAGTTTGAGTTAAAATGGCGTTATCGGTTAAAAATAGATAACAAAAAGTGTAACTTGGAAGATCAAAGGTAAAATAATAGAGGAGAGGGAGGCGCTTCTGCTATACAAAAGAAGCATTCAATCCAAGAATTAGTGGTATCTGCAGCTTTCATTTCTGCATGCCATTCACATCCAAACACTTGAAGACAAAGAAGTTGCGTAGAGAGAGAAGAATGTTGGTTTGTTTGTCCTTGTCATACATAATTGTTCAATCAAACCATAATGACCTCCCCAGATTATTCCTCCTTCTAAGCCTTGTCCTCTTCCTCTTACATTGCCCCCAATTCTTCAACTTCTCCCTTCTTCAAACAAGAAGAAAAAGTTAGAAACTTTATTTAAAAAAATAATACTAAATATATTTATTTTGTTCCATAAATTCTAGGTATGTGACAATTTAATTTAAATTAGTCCTATCCGTTGAGATTAATCAAATTCTATTATATTGCATTACAAGATAGTTTATTCATTCTTAATTAAAAAAAATAACTACATTTAAAAAATAAAAGAGAGAAAAATAAATCAATATAACATTTACAAAAGAATATTTATATATTCACATATTATAATATGCAGTCTTTATATATTAAAGAATCCTATAAGACTCATATCTTTAATATGTATGAACTGTGTGCACACTCTAAATGTGCATCATTTTACACCAAAGAGAGCCCACAAATAGGACTCTACCATCTCCAAGGCTGAAGAAGAGGGGGCTTTAGGGACAATGTTGGCAGAGCATCCCTTAACTTATTATTACTCCAAACGCACCCTTCCATGTGCTACCTCAGACATTCCCTTTGGACTATTCTGTGAGCCCTTTTCTGCTTTATCAATGCTTTTGCCTCTTTGTACCGAAAAAAGGGAGAAATATGCTTTTGCCTCCTTCCCCCCAAATACACAGCCTAAGAACTCGGTTACATTGGCCAATCAACCCTCTTCTTTTTGGACTTTGCAGCTTATCTGCCGATTCTCACCCCCCCTTTTTTAATCAATTTAGAATTTCATCGAAGCACTCAGAGTTGATATATATTTTTTTAATATCATGTAGAAAATCTTAACCATGTCATGTCACTACCCTATATATACGCACGTAAAGCATTTCAATCCTCCTTAGTGCTTAAACCTCTCTTCCTACGTATAGTTTCTATTATTCATAATGGGTAGGGAAGGCCAAGATCCCACTGTTCTTCATCATTCCTCCTCCATTGCTCTTTTACAAGAGAGGTTCAGGCAGTTGCAGAGAGTGAAGGAAATGAGAGAAGAGAGAGAGCTTCTTAAACTGCTCACTGAGACTAAACCGTTCTTCACTTCCAATAATCCAATTACTACTAATAATTATGAGCCTGCAAGGTTGTTTTTCATGCCTGAAATGGTGATTCCAGCAAAGTCACCACCACAACCACCTCGTGTTTCTCTTTCTCTTTGGCCAACTTCAGAAGAGGACAAAAGAACTCTTGAGGCCAAACCAGTTTCAGTGAGTTTATGTCCTAAAGATTATGCTCACTCTTCTCTAAAGACTCCGTGGAAGAATTTCCGTGATTGTGACACTGAGTCTGATTCTGGTGTTGATACTTCTCTTCATCTATGAATTTGCACTGTACTTTGCTAAATGTAGCATCAAATGAGTCATTATAGTTTCCATTAGGAGTAATGCTAGGTGTACTTATGTTGTCTTACAAACTATTATTCAAGTGCGTATATGTTACTGTCTGAATCAAATTGACTTCCACTCATTTTCTAGCCTCGCTTCATTTGTTTAAATTCTGTCATGTCCATCACTATGTTCCTTAATGATATGTGCACCAACGGCCTCTAATCTATGATTGGTTGGCCGGAAGCTATATTAGGGTATCAGCTTTCATTATCTCTGTAATTTACTTGTAAGAGGCTAGATATTGTTAAGGTTCAAAGGTGTTAACATGAGGGCCGGTGAGAAGTTTTGGTGAGTGTAAAATTATATATGAGCCAGCTGTTTTGGCTTCTAGTTTAGTTATAGAAATATTCTACAACTCCATGTTTTTTTTATCTGTAATTCTTATGATCCAGTTTTAGTGCATCGGTTAGCTGGCTGCAAATTCAGTGCAGTCATTTATAAATTATAACTAACTTTTTATCTTTGATTTTCTTAGTTATGGATGAAAAACTAGAAGAAAGGAATATGAGTAACAGAATCTGTATAATCTTTGTAATTTAAAGTTAATATGATGCTCCAAACTGCAACTTTGGAAACTTGATACGCATGCTCAGTGAGGTTAAATGAACAAGGAATTGCTCAGAGAGGAAAAACTAAGACAGAATGAGATTTCTGAGGCAGTGTTGAATGCCCGCAAATTAAATAGTGGGATATAAACAGAGAAATATAGTCCTTTGAATGAGTAACTGGTTTTCATGCATTAAGATTTACCAGAAATATAGCAGAAGATGAATCCAAAGCTTGATAAAACTGATTTTGTCTTTTCCTGTGTGTTTGGATATGAGATAACCTTAGTCACTAGTGCAACGTGCATGACTTGTATTACTGTTTTTAACCTTAACAGATTGTTCTTTTATTGTTAATTTTTTCCTGATGGCGATGTTCATCGATCCAATCTACACTGTTCTGCCTTAGGATTGGCCTTAGTGCAACAAAATGTCAAGTCTGGTTTTATAAAATTGAACAGCAACTTAAACCTATATATAGAGGGGCAAAAGTGAGGGACACAAGTATATAGCAAGTTTCCTATTTCGAAAGCATGAATAGTTTCTATAGTTTCAACAAGAAAAATCAAGTCACTGATTATTCTGCAGAATAAATAGATCCTGTTCATAACAAACACCAGAGAAAATAGTTCAATTCCCATTTACCATTTTTTAAATTTCTCATTTTTAATTGTCTTTTCATAGTTTAACAGAATAAAGGTTTGAACTTTGAACTTGTACATAATTGACAATGTGAATTATTCTGTGTGGTTATCTGTCCAAAAAGATAATCTCATCTGATGTCAACTCTGAGAAGATAGCATCCAAAAGGAACAAACAACTAAAATAAACAAGAAAAGAAAAACAATCATGATTTTATTTTCTCTCGGAAAAGATTTAAGCCATCTGACAATGAAGCACCAGAATCATTGGTGGGGTTCCACCAGCAACATGCTGATGCTTTTACATTACATAATTGTATGCATCAAGTATCATATTCAATTACTTGATCAATCCCATGGCATTTGATTACAGAGCCCAGGCAAACATTGCCTAAAACTATCTTTGCTTTATTAACAAAGAAATCTCCTGTCCCATGGTTTTGGATCCTTATCATTTTGGATTCCTTCTCAGAGGGAACAAGAGTCCCAGTTGGAAAATGAGCCATATCACTGAAGTGAAGAGGCATTAGGACTGAATGCCTCGGTATGAACTCCTCCAATTGGTCAGGAGAAATGGAAGTTGCTGATAATTCTGTATCATTTGGCATTAAGAAAGTCATATCCCTCTTAGGCTGTAATGTCTCATTCAGCATTCTCAAAAGCAACGCCAATCCATAGTAAGATTTTGATCTCTTGTCTGCCATTGCTTCTGCTAATTTTGTGTTATTGAAGGGATGAATAGTACGCTGTGATTCTGAAACAGAAAAAAAGAATTACAAACAAATATTTTAGACCCATCAGGAGAAAAGTGAAGCTGGGGTTGCTTGCATAATTGAAGAGTGAAGATGGGGATGGTGATATTTAAACAAATAGGGGAACACATGATCTGTACATGGTGTTTGCATATGCAGGTAGGCCAACATTATGTGTTAGAGAAATTGAAGTTTCTGAGTAGGTTGTACACACGAGGAAGCACTTTCTCTGAAATTTGACTGCTGAGTGTAAATATTTATGCTAAGCTTGGTTATGGTTTGTACACGGTCAACTAATATGTGACCTGAACAAGGGCTAGGTTTTGCTTAATTTTTATGAACCATCCAATCCAATCCACTTCAGGATATATAATCATTGAAAAATGCTACTTGCACCTCTAATTTTCTCAAACTATCCCTCACACCATATCATAGTCTAAATTAAACAGGGCCCCATCTATTTGAATTAAACTATATCATATGCACAAGTGTGAAGAATAATGTGAGAAACAGTGTGTGCAAGTGACACTACTCATCATTATTATCTAGACAAGGAGAATCAAGATGTCATAATTTAGTTATTAAAGTTAATATTCTTACAGTGTTCTTGACTAATACTTTATATTCTTTAATTTTCTTGGCAAATGGGTCATCTTGATTCCTCATTGCAAAAGAGAAAGAAACTTAGGAATGAGGATGGACTTAAATGATTTCTTGGACAAAATCAGTATAATCAGAATCATCTTGTAAGCTTGATGTTATCCATAAAAATTTACAATAGAATTTTAGATACCTGAAAGAGACCCTCAAACATGTTTTCTTTTAGAGCTATGAAGGAAGTATTGATAATTTACTTTCTGTGACATTTGCAGTAATATGCCATATACGTACAAACAGGCAGGTACTTCTGAAATTTAAGATGAGTCATGCCATATTTGTGAGTAGCCAGAATACTTGATCAATCATGCTATAACCAAGAGGAAAACTTTAAGCTCTATTGGGAAGAAGGAAAATGAGGAGGAAGGGAATGAATCACATTAATCTTTCCAAAAATAAACTAAAAATAAGAAGATACTCCTCTATTTCCTTTTCTTTTCTATTAGCTCCAGAACAAGAAATCAGTGTGAGGATGTCACAACGATAAGGACATTCTAAGAAAATCAAGTAACGTGAACCAGAAGGATTGCATATAGAGCCACTCGCAGATGTTTCTATCTTTTAAAAAAGTAAACAGTCTCATTGGACCCTTGGAGCCTTTTACTTTTTTCCCTTTTGGCTAAATTTATATATGAAAGCTACACTTGTAGAGCTATGTCTGCCATGATTGAAGCCAAAATCCAAGTTGGATACCAAGACAGCTTCTGGAGCACTATGATTTCTGCAATGCTCAGAATTACCATAGCTCTTCTCCTTTTGACATTATCTGTTCAAACATCTGGTAAAACTAGCATTCACCTCTCTTCTAATCATGCCTAGTCTTTCAAGCCATTCCAAAACTCAACTTAATATACTGTGATTAATGCAAATAATTGAGAAGTATTAAAATGAAAAACTTCATTGTGTAGTCACTTATGTAAAGTTATTTAGTAATTTCAGGGCAATATAAAGAGTGGTGCATAGCAGATGAGCAGACCCCAGATGATGAGCTGCAGAGGGCCCTGGATTGGGCTTGCGGAAAAGGAGGTGCAGATTGCAGAATGATACAAAATAGCCAGCCATGCTTCCTTCCAGATACAGTGAGGGGCCATGCTTCTTATGCCTTCAATAATTACTATCAGAAGTTTAAGCACAATGGAGCCACTTGCTATTTCAATTCTGCTGCTATTATCACTGATCTTGATCCAAGTAAGTAAGATCTCTACATAATCTAACATAACTCTCTCAGCTTTAGCTAGATCTGTCAGTTCTAAAAGCTCTTTGAATGCTTTGTGCCTTTTTGTGCTACCATTCGTATTGGGTATGCCGATAGGAAAACCCCCTTTTTTTTTGGGAAAAAAAAAGATCATTTTTGGATCTCTTCTTATTGTTGATTCATCAGCAATTTTATTAAATGGTCCCAAAAATGTTCCCAGTAAAGCCCAGTATGCTAAGAGCCAATGACAAAGGAGAAGTATATTATATAGATTGTTCTTATTTGTATAATTGATTTATGATATGCCACTGCATCACTTTTCCTTTTTGATTAATGACAGGTCATGGTTCATGCAAATTTGAGTTTCTTCCCTGAATGTAACTTAGTCAGCCAAAAGTGAAAAAATATGAAGAAAAGAAAAGGAAAGATCACAATGCGTTTTTTTCCTTTCTATCTCTTTTAAATTCTTTTCTGTTGCATTTGTTGATTTTAAAGAGAGTTCTGAAAATTAGATGGTAAATTTCAGCAATTTGAAAGTCACAGTTTTCGCTCGGAACAGTGTATGGTTTGTAACACAACCCCTGCCCCCAAAAATGGGACAAGAGGAATGATTTTCTATTTGTACGTGAAATAGAATGTGATACACCTTTAACTAATTTTGGTTTTAAAATTGAAAAAAGACAAATTTAATGAGAGGAGTTTCTATAAAGAGCTTTTGAATCTAATGGAAGAAGAAAATGAATATGCCATTAACATGTGATAATTTTCATTAAATTTGAATAGAAAATAATCATAGGTGAATAAAGTATTAAAAAACAAATTGTCTCTCTTTTATTATTTTAAATCACAGTTAAATATATTAAAAATAAGATTATCTATAAATAAAATGTAATTAAGAAAAAAAGACATTAATAATAAGGCAAGTGGTGTATGCATAACTCCTGTTAGGTAAACTAGGTCGTAATATGCGCTCGTGTTTCTTGATTGTGAGTTGTTAAAAGAACAGCGTTGTGCATTCACTTTTTGTAATCTAATAACGAAGGAATCAAAGGTGGGCTCCAAGCCCATTATTATTTTGCATTTAGAAGGCAGGCCCTTGCTTTGGCAGAGTTAGGCCCACTACCGCAAGTTGAGGCGTAGAAGTGAGCTTTAAGATGAAACGCAATGCTATCGTCTGGCTTAGCCACTCAAGGATAGCATTAGCAATTGAAATCTCAGCATTACCTAACACCAACACGCTTTCCCACCTTACTCTCCCATCTCAAACAAAACATTCAGAGTAACAAGTAGGATGTGATTTTTTCTTAACAAATCAGTCTTGCATTTTGTATTTTTCTCATAATTATACAGGAAAATACTTTTGAAATCTCAACATTACTATTATCTTTCTTAATTGAATGTTAAAATTTAAAGATAATTTTGATTTTTATGTGTTATGATAAGGGTAAAAATATTTCTATTTTGAAGATGAGTTTGACTGATTTTTTTTATCTTTTAATATAATGAATCAATTTACCGTACAATTATAAAAAAAAATAATAAATAACAGCCATTCCAAAAGTAAGATAAGAAGATTAAGGACACTTGGGAACAAAGCTTGTAAATTAAGCAAGATTTGTGGTTAGTGGAATTCAGTAGTTGATACATAGTGGATTGGTCATCATTTGCATGATTTGTCTTCCTTGATTGAGTTTTGAAAAGAAAAAGACAATAGTTTGCAATCCATTTGGCGCGTGTGCTGTGACATCAATATTGCAGAATTGGTTGTAGCTAATATGCAGCCATGTGAACACAAACACAAGCCAACTCTCACACGGCCCACCACAAGAAGCAGAAACCAAAATGATTTCAGTGATTCCTCCATCAGCTTTATTTTCTCTCTTTTATGCTTTTTCAACCAAGCTCACGCTTTTCTACTTTTTCAGCATGTTTTCTATGAAAAGAAACCTCTTTTTCTTTAGATTCCTCAGTTTCCCAAACTAATTTTCTAGGCAAAGGGGATGGGCTTCATAAATTCAACCACATCCTTCTCCTTCTGCCCTGTCAGACCCTTCCTAGGGACTAGAAACCGCTACAGCTTCCTACAAACATAAAAAATAACCACAATTTTCTTTCCATTCACTACTCCTTAAATGCAAAACCAGAACAACATAGTGATCTCATGGGTTTTTTTATTTACTGAAATGCCTTTCTAGGTAAATTTTATCCTTTTTTTTTTAGTAAGATAAGTCTCTTATTAAAAGATGCTAGGGATAGACTCATAGGCAACCTGCATAAGTCTATCTGACTCTTTGCAGAGAAAGATAGGCCCTGTTTGGCAGGGTGTTTTTTTGTTTTTAAAAATAGTTTTCTTATTTTTCTGTTTTCTAAAAACAAAAAAACTTGTTTGGCAGCTTGTTTTCAAAAACTGTTTTTCAAAAACTGTTTTCAAAAACAGAAACTAAAAAACAGTTT
>JANHAO010012798.1:0-16190 GCA_026873985.1 Saraca asoca | reverse complement strand
GGGTAGCTATAATGACTTGCTAGAGTCCGCTTATAGCTTAAAGTCTATGGATGATTAATTTAGAGAAATTGATCATAAAATTAATAGGATTAATTTTATACGCCTTCAAATGGTTTGAAGGGTATTTTGGACTTTTGTCAACATTTCAGGGCCTACTGGGTCACGCGTATAATGGAGAACGATATGGCCAAAGTTTGGATATGTTTAATGTCCAGGGACTAAAATGCAATTTGGTAAAATTGCTAGGGCCAAAATGTAGTATATGAAAATTACAGGGGCTATTTTGCAAATTTAGAAAATTATTTTCCTCAAGCCCTAAATGATGCCGTTTTGGCCTAAGGAGGCTGGCCAAAACGACGCCATTTCAGCTTCCCCTTCTTCAATGGTTTTGGCTGAAAGTTTCGGCCAAGAAGCCTAGTGAGGCCAAGAGAGCCCGAGAGAGGAGAAGCCGTCTTCCTTGGCTGCGTTCGGTGGAGATCGAACCGGAGGAGGAGAGGAAAAGAAATCAAAAGGGGTTTCGGTGTTCTCAACTCTTTCCCTTGCTTTGGCTGAAAGAGTTTCGGCCAAGATGGAGAAGTGTTGTCCATGGGTGTTCGGTGAGATCGAACCGGACAGGGAAGGAGAAGCCGGAAGTGTTCCGGTAGGTTGTGGCTCCTTCTTGGTCCATCCAGCTCCAAAGACAAGCTAGCACTTGGATTGGAGTTGTAGAGGCCATTTGAGGCCTTCTCTGGCATGGATTTCTGGTAGAGGCAGGACAAGTGGACTACTTGGGTGACCAGAAGATTCATCCATTTCCACTGCATTTTAAGCCGGATTAAAGGTTAGCCTTGCTTCCTTTTACTCTTAATTTGATGTATATGATACATTGAAATCTCTTACCAACGGGATCTTTGGGAGTTTGTTCGGCCAAGCTGTGTTCTTTCTTGAAAAAATTTAAAATTTTTGGACTCTTGGACTGGGCGAACCCAACATTTTTCTCATATATCTATTACAATGATTTCTCTTCCTATTTATAGAGGTAGTGAGGGTTACAAGTATAATTTAACAAGTTATAAAACCATCTTGTCCATCGTTATGGGTAATAAATGCTTAACGGGTAATAAATACTTAGCCATTCTATGTTGATTCTTGGAGGCTGACTTGTCAATTAGAAGAATATGCCTCTGACTGCTGATTAGACTTAGGCATCCATACCTATGCTTGGGGTAGCTAGCTAGGTGGCCTAAGCTCACACTGGGTGACCTGCTAGCTATGCAAGTTGGTCCCATTCTCGGGTTTAACCAAAGTGCACTTTCTAGAAGATGGTTGAGAGCTTGCTTCATCTAGCGAGTTAGAGCTTGTCTCTAACAAGCTGGGGGTCGTTGTTTTGGCCTCATCCCGTGTCCTGAGCTTACGGCCAGCTATCCTATGCCTTTGCTGAGTGACCTCAACATTGGGTCATGGACGGGTTAGGCCTCTCTCCCTTGAACTTGTCTGCTGGGCTTTTTGCCAGCCCACGCTAGATAGTACCAGAATTTACCCATAATAACTAAGAAAAGGTATTCACCGTCAGGAAGCAAGAAGGGTTAAAATCCCCTAACTATGAAAATTTTGAAAAAGAAATCTTTTGAAGTTCATACGCTAGAAATCATATTCTCAAAAATCAAGTGGTCCATTCATTGGGTGAGGTGAACTGAACCTCCAACTTTTGTTGGGAATACATAAAAAAAAGTATAGAAAAGTGTTTATATTATATCACAGCATAGGCGAGCACACGTTATTTCAAAGCAAACTAGAAAACCCAAGTGTTCCAAGTGAACTAAGTTAGGAAGACATTAAAAGTCTAAAAAATGTTCCATTGAAATACAATGAAAGGCAGTGAGACATTAAGCCAATCAATAACATCCCCATAAAACATCAAGAAAAAAGTTGTGTCATAGCTACACAAGCATTCATCATTCTGCAAGCTTGAACAAGATTCCTTTAATGGACTCTCCAATAATATAAGTATCTTTCAATTTCTTTATAATGTTCTAATCTAGCCATCCTAGAGAAGGATGAATCATCTTCATGTCCAAATGAATCCATTTTCAATCATGTGGAGCAGCATCAATTAAGTGAGGACACTCAACTCCATTATTGTCTTGAGAATGGTTAGTCATGATAATGTGAATTGGACAAGCAAAGCAAAAAATGATGTATGCAAAAGAAAACTCCTCAAGATACAAAAATGATGAGTCAGAATTAGATGATAAGTCAATCCAAATGGGATTGCTCAACCTTCTAGATATGAAATGAGTAAAGTGAAATAAAGGTAAGATACATCCTTTAGATGAACAACAAAAAAAAGAATTAGATCGAGCGGCAAAAAGAAAAAAAGATAAAACTAGATGATTTAGGGATGATAGTTCCTATGGAAGGGAAACCTACTGCAAAAAAAAAAAAAAAAAAAAAAAAACTGCCACACAAAAAGAATTTGAATCAAAATCAAAAATCAAGTCCAAACTAATAGGAAACAAAAATTAAGAAGTCAAGTAGAAAATCAACACAAAGGGAAAAATCAAAGAAAAGTATGGCAAACAGTAGTGGAAACAATAACATATTTCACAAAATAGCAACTCAACAAAATCAAAAAGCATAAACAAACTAAAGCAAGCAAGTTATCACAAAAACTAAAGCAAGAACAAGTCGAAAAGGCTAGTTCATCAAATGGAGAAACAAGAGGAAAGGTGGAAGAAGGTTGTACCTAAAAAGTCGAAAGTGCCTGGAGACATTAGGGAAGTATTGAGAAAATGCCAAAAAAATTCCAAGACAACGATGGAAAGCCAAAGAGAAAGAGCTTGATGCTAGCCAAAGAAGATCAAAAATATTTTCAAAAAATCCAGTTTACCATTTAAGAGGGATATAAAAAACCCAATGGCCACAGAAGGGAGCAAAGCACAATCCGGATTAAGATCTACACCATGAAATGACGTCAAAGCCTAGTAACTCACCTTGAAAATTGTTGACAGTAAAATTTGGTAAGCCCAATTCTTAGTCAACAAGGATAGTTCTTGAAACCCCAAACTACAATTTGGTTGTATAAGAATTAGATAAATGCAAAAAGCTAAGGAAAAAAAGGAGGAATGGGGAGAAGGCAACAATGGTTTTTTAACGTGGTTCAGCATCCTTTATTTGGATTCCTACATCCACGGATAATCTTATTTCTCTTGAAAATTTGACAGAATTAACGTATCTATTCCTATACCTTTTATTGTATCTACTCCTCCACCTTTTATAGGAGTTGGGAGGTTACAAATGTAATTTAATGAACCGTAAATCTGTTACATCAAGTAATAAATATTTGACAATTTAGACCTCTACAAATCAGCTTCTGCAGATTGTAGGTCAGCTTTCACAGATTGCTTTCTGTGAGTGGGTCCTACAAGCTACAAGTTGGTGTTCGCAGGTTGGTTGCTTGCCTCAGGTTAACGTTCGGCCATAGCAAGTCCCTAGTTGGGCAATGTGCTCCGTCCTGCAAGCTGAGGCTCTTGTTCTGGGATCGCTACCTATCTCAGATCAGTGATGTCGAGCTCGTATTTGACAACTAGAGCTCAAGCAAGGTGACTTGCTAGCCATATGAGTTGGGGCTCATCTCCAGCGAGTCGAGACTACTGCCTTGTCCTCGTTCCATGTCCTGAGCTCACGACTGACAAGCTGGTACCTCTGTTGAGTGACCTTCGCTCTCAGATGATCTGGACCTCTCTTGGTTGAAATCATCCTCTTGTTGGGCTTTTACTAATCTATTTTATATTATCCAAAAACACCCACAACAAAAATATAAGAATAATGATTAACAATTATGACAATTGTTCACCAAATAGGCCATAAGGTGAAAAGCCTCTTGAAAATGAACGATGAAGTATGGAGAGAAGGAAACAAGTAACACAGCCTAAACAATACCTTGGTCCAAGAATAGTTAACTTAGACAAAGGTTGAATGGACAGGCCATGACCAGCAAGATAGCCCACAATGGTTCACCAACTGGATCCATGCTTAAAGACAATCATGCTCGAATTAATGCACAAAAGGCATGACGCCTTCCAAGTTGCACAAAGTGAGAATCTCATTCACACCAAATATACATCAATACTTGGGTGCTCGTCATTTGCTAGAATCTAAGGTTGATGGTGTAATCAACGATTATATAAAGCAACTAAGTAATCCACTCACGCACTTACGATACATTCATTATTGAAACTCTGTTTCTAAAATTAATTTGAGCATTGAAGCGCGTTCAACAAATCACTTCTGTCATGCACCGCACCACTGACTCTATTCCTTGTGTAAGCTAACTCCAGCCATCACTATGCTACCAGCATCTGATCAGGTCCGGTTGAAGAGTTTCACGTTTCATAAACATGTTTTTCTTTCTTATTCCAAGTGTATTATTAGCGAGGGATTGTTAGAAGAATAGAGTCTTTTACTTTGTTATTTATGGAAGGCCTACTGATGACAGTATTAAAAAGGTTCTACAAAGTCTGCAGAAAGAAACCATGAAAGGTCATTTATATAAATGCTAATACAAAGGAAATATATTGTTACCTTTTTATAAAATTTTCTGAGATTTCGTATTCTCTACGATATATAATATGAAATGAACCTATTATTTGTTTCAGTATTCTTTCTTCAAGTCACAGAAAAACACACATTTACTAGATAAATGTCTCTCTCCAGTATACTAGACAATAATTCCCTTGTCTCCTGCAGGACAGGAACCAGGACAGCATGTTCCAGAATTTTCAACAGTGGACTAATCACGAATAATGATGAATGAAAAACTAAATCCGTGGCTTCTTGAAACCTTTATACAAAATATCAAACGTGCTATAAATCCCAAAAGAAAAAACAGTAGAATAAAAGTCGAACAACTTTATTGCACTTGGTGTTACAATAGTCGGTAGTATTGGAACACAAAAACTTATTGCAGTTTTCTATAAACCGTATTTTTTACAACTTCTTTCACCATGAATCCATGACTCTGCAAGTGAAAAATGAAAAAACTGACCTCACCATTGAAGTCGTCAACATCAACCAGTAATCGGTATTAATTACAATTGCAGGAATATTCTCTTATTGTGTTTGAACGAACAAATGATTTAGTTTGTTATGTTGCCAAAATATGAACGAAATCAACGGATAGAAGCAAACTATCTCTACCATTTACGTCTAAATGGTGCAGAGAATGTCGATTCAAGTCGTGGCTTTAACGAGAGGCGATTGAGGTATAGGGGAATGAGGTGACATCAAGACATCGTCCATCCTTCGGGATGAGAAGCTTAGCCTCAAATTGCTCTGCCAGCACTGCTTCTTCTGAGGTAACTTGGCCTCCACGAAGGTTCGAATTCTAGTCAAAGCAACCTCCACAGCCCTATCATCCATGTTGGCACAGCAAACCCTGAACCAACCTGCCTCAGAGCAGTGAAAAGAAGCACCAGGCGAAACATTGATCTTAACTTCATTAATGATCACCCGCCAAAGCACAATTTCTTCCTCAAATGTCTGTTTCTTGAGAAGACGGCGCAAATCCATCCATAAAAATAGACCAGCATTGCTCTGCAAGCACTTTATACCAACTTGGGAGAGTCCCCTTGTGAATACCCTAAACCTTTTGGCAAGACGCTTTGCGCTTTCTGCAAGAAAACGTTTCACAAACTCATCATCCGACAGCATTGATGCAATAAGATGTTGGGTTTGCGTGGAAACTAATCCGAAGCTGGACATTTTGCGTGCACAATTGACAACGTTGTCGTTGTAAGAGTATATGATGCCAATTCTGAAGCCAGGGAAGCCCATATCCTTTGAAAGACTGTAAACAATGTGAATGAGGTCACGGTTACATTCAATGCCTTCTTCTAATATTTCAGCAATGCTTGTGAAACCATGGTGGCAGAAAACTGTAGCAGCATAGATTTCATCGCATATGAGGTGGATGCTCTTTTCATTGATGAAGTTCACTACAATTGTTAAGGTGTCTCTATCCATGGTAGTCCCCAATGGGTTTGATGGATTAGTTATGAGCAAACCCTTTACCCTGATGTTATCCTCTTTGGCTTTCTCAAAAGCAGCTTCCAATGCTGTCTTTGTCACCTTGAAATTATTCCAGCTTTCGCATTCAACTGGAAGCAGTTGAACTCCTGTTCTCCATCTCAAATCCCGATCAAAACTGCATGGGCAACCCAAATTTATTAGCTCATAATTTATAATATATGGTATGATTATAAATATCATATTGGTAAACGCAGATTTTCTTGTGTTATAAGTGCATGTAAGGAAAAGATGACCATGAAAAGCAACCAAATCCATTCATTTTGAGGTCACGTGATAATGGAGGGTAATAGCTACAAGTGAGGAATGGCTTGGTTTGTTTTCAAGAGATTTTGTATCAGGAAAATGTATACACATGTTAATTGTGTTAAACCATATGTATTAAAAATTATATTTTTTAATTTTTAAAATACTGAAAATTCCTTCGGATGAAAATAAGGACTTATGACTGGAGTACAATTTTTCCTGATTTCCGCCGCTGTTGAGTTTTTTTATTTTTTTCCCCAACTTTTCATTGATACAATCGTTGCTTTTACCAAAAGCCTGAAAGTTGAAAGATCAAGTTGTTCGCTACTATAAAAAAACGAGTGAACCTTAAATTAGTCTACTGTCTCCCGGTGGGTGGGCCACTTTAAAAATTAATTAATCATATAATTTTTTTTATTGTAAGATGATATCAACTCAACTTTATGCATAAACATAATTAAAATGTAAAAGATAAGGGCACGGAAGAGGTGGAAAATGGCATGAAGATTGGATGTCTTACCCAGGATAGTAAGGAGTTGGTACCAAAAATGCATCACCGGGATCCGCCAAACAAAAGGCAGTAACCTCGTGTGCTCCGGTGGCTCCACCGCTCATAACAATGCGATCTGGATCGAAGGTCACTCTGTTTCCTCTTGTTCTTGCCATGAATTTAGCCACAGCCTGTGCAAGTGGTTCCTTTCATGTTAGAGCATACCATACAACCATTAAAATCAACTCTGGTTTACACATATTTATACAAGGTATTTTGATATGTTACTACTCACATTTCTGAACTGAGGCAAGCCATGATAATCCTGAAAGTTAGCTAAGGTCTTGAAATCAAGTACTCCTTCTGGGGTGCAAATGGAGGCGTCTGGATGCCTTATTATCCAATCTTGAATTAAATCAAAACAAAGCTGCAAATGTAAAAGTAAAAACTTAGGGTCGGGCTTCAGTTTCAGTCTCAGATGTTCCAAACCAACCAACCCTCAGACGTACGTAATTGGAAAAGTCATTCAAACAAGTGTTCATAAACATTATACCTGATTTTCTGCAAGACCCATCTGAATAACCCCTTGAGGGTTCTTAGTGGGATGAAAAGGGTCATTTTCATATGCTTTCCATCCATCAAAGTAGGGTGAGTCTTCACCATGTCGATTGCCGGTGGCAATCTTGGACAATAACTGAGGCTGGTCACCGCTCATGATCTATATATGTTTATTATTACCCTTCTGAAGACTTTGAGAAATATATTGGAAGGAACTACAAAAGATCAATGCTTTCACCGTTAAAGCTTGTCTTTGTGAAAGAGCTATGTCTAGCTTTGAACTGGAACTTGTATTGAATCTCCTCTGTATGACTATATATATAGGGATTCAGAGGAAGGCGGTCTCCAGAGGAAAATTAAGCAGAATTAAATAGAAAAGAATATGAGAAACAAGGAAGAAGGTTCCGAAACGGTGGAGGAAGTCTAGCTAGCAAAAGGTGAGTTAATGATCTAAAAGAGGGTGAGGTAATGAGGTGCAGCTTGTACACTAAATTAATTAAAAAATTAACAATATATATATAATTTTTATTACATATTAATGTATTTGTTTTGTTGATTTAATTAATACAATTTAAATATATTAAGTATAATTAAGAATATCATGATTGAGGTCGGTGGCCAGTACTAGTACAGGTCAAGAAACGCGATAAATTTAGCGTGGTACAAGAGAGAAGAGAAGGCCCAGCAGAGCGGGCTAGCTTCAGACAAAAATCATTAATGGGATCTCAGCGACTCCTCAGTCCTCACAGGAAGTCCACGGCTACGAGTGATGCTTGTGGTCCTAATCCTCCTATCTCTGCTACTTGGCAATTGGCCATTTGCCTCTTTTTGCCCTGTATGATCCTTCATAGACACGGGGCCAACTTAGATGCGTAACACAAGACATGACGCGTCTTTGCCTGTTGATTTTATTGCTAATTTGCTCATTGTTAGGCATGCCCAACTCTCACACTAAAAAACATAGAGATGCTATAACCATAAAAATGAATATATGTACTCGACCACAAAAAATATATATATACATAAATGGATAATACTTGGATACTATAAATATTTTATGAATTTTTATGAAAATTTAACTTAAAAATGTCAAAAATTTATAATTCAAGTGACATTCAATGCTGTTTAGAAAATCTTGAATTCCTTTTCATTATTTGTATCCCTGGTTCAATTCAAATGTTTTGTGTGTGTAAGTTTATTAACTTTAACCTCTCTTGCTATAAAATAACAATAATAATAATAAAATCATAAAAGCTATAATTTTTTATATAAAATATTATAATTTTTTATAAAAAAAATTATGAGCGTATATTATTTTTATATGTAAAAAGTATATGAAAAATTACAATTTCATTATTTAAAATTATATCAAAAATTTTATATTTTTTATTTTTATATAAAAGTTATAATTTTTAAAAACATTGCAAAAAATGTAATTTTTTACACAACGTACAAAAACATGTATTGATATTTTTGAATTACCTACGAAAGCATACACAACTGATATGTACTCAACCATATGTGTGTGTGTGTGTGTGTATATATATATATATATATATATATGGGTAATGTTTGGACACTATAAATATTTTATGAATTTTTATGAAAATTTAACTTCAAAATGTCAAAAACTTATTGTCCAAGTGACATTCAATGTTGCTTAGAAGATCTTACATTCCTTTTCATTATTTGCACCCCGAGTTCAATTCAAATGTTTTGTGTGTAAGTTTATTGACTTTAACCTCTTTATTATAAAATAATAATAATAATAATAATAATAATGAAGTCATAAAAGTTATAATTTTTTATATAAAATATTATAATTTTAAATAAAAAATTATAAGTGTATACTATTTTTATATATAAAAAGTTACAATTTTATTATTTAAAATTCTATCAAAAAATTTTATATTTTTTTATTTTTATATAAAATTTATAATTTTTAATCAAAAATTACAAAAATATAATTTTTTACAAAACTTACAAAAACATGTATTGATATTTGTGAATTACCTATGAAAGCATAATCGACTGATATAGATTGCAATATTTATTGAAAAAAATTGTTACACCATTATAATATATAAAAAAAATTGCATTGTAATATGATAATTTGAAGTTACATTTATAATTTTTTAATTTTTTGAAATAAGAATAAACCATCAATTTCCTTGAATCAAATAAATATGTCTAACTATATTCATACATTAGATCCATTTTTTTAACTATATTTCTACATTAAACTCATTCAAAAGTCTAATGAATTTGATGTAAGAATATGATTACAAATAGGTGCATTGATAACATTAACCACAAATATGGTGAAACCATATTTTTGAGGACCAATTTGATGATTTACTCATAAATTATTGTAGAATTTTATTAAAATACAGTAAAATTGCCTAATTTGCTATGGAGAAGAAAAACCTGCGTAATTTGTTAGGCACTATTTTTCTTGGCAGGGAGCGAGCCACATGTGGGTGTGCACTGCTGTCCTAGAGTAATATTACATATAAATTTCTATTTTTACAAAAAATTGATATGATTTGTATCTCAATTAAATAAATATCGTAAGCGATCAGGTGCAATTAAAGAGGACTATATATTAGAGTTGTTTGGATAACGTTCACGTACAGATCTAATCAACTAAAACCCAAAGTCTAATCGCAAATCGAAAATAAAAGATAACCAAAAAAAAAAAAAAAAGACATAAAAGAGTTTTTAATGTAATTTGACATAAATCAATGTTTATATTCATAACTGCTTATCTTTATATATTTTGGTCAATTAATAATATATCTTTTTTATCCCTTATATAATAATTCTAATTCTTATTTATAACGGATGGACGTTATAATTTGAATGTAATGAAAAAAAAAATTATAAATTGATTACACTTTCATAATAAATAATATTTAATTTAGAAATAAATTTTTATTAATTAATTTTTAATTTTAAAAGTTGACTCCTTTTTGGATTAAATTACAGTAAATTTCTGAATAATAATCAAGAAAACGTATTTTGAATTGTGGATTAAATCTTATTCTCAACAACCTGAAAGTACACATAAGGTTACTTTGATCTTTATTGATTAAGGATCTGAGTGTACATTTGATAACCTGATAATTTGTTATAATGACCTTAATCTCAAATGAGCTGAGTTCTTATCAATTAAATATATTCATTGAATTTTTATCAATTCATTTATATGATCCTAAAAATATTCATAATAAAAAATAATAAATTTATTTGTTTCAGTTTTTCCACAAAATCTGTTTTATAAAATATACCTAGAAACCATTTAAAAAAACAAAATGATTTAAAAACTTGTTCGAAAGTTGTTTTCAAAAGTCACTTCTTTTTCTTTTTTTTTTTTTATCTCTCCACCCAGATGAGTTGGACTTGATGGACAGAGTCAGTGAAATTAGTAAAATACGATGCTGGATACGGATTGCCAGAGGTCCAAATTGATAAGAAGGGACGATTAAGTGGCCAGATTAAAAGCATGGTCGAAAGAAAAAGAGATCAAAAGAGAGATAGAAAATATTACACGGTTTGAATTAAGTGACGAAGAAGGAATTTCGAAATAGCAGTCAAAGGGTGATAATAATAAACGTACAAAGACAATTCCATAAAAAAAAAAAAGGGTTCGAAAACACTATTTCATTTAATTACAAAATTGCTGTTAAGAATAAAAACTGGTCAAGAAAACATTTAAAAAAATTTCTGTTTTTAAGTTACACATTTAAAATTACAGCTGTGAAAAATTGATTACATACAAACAAATTCCTAACAACGATTTTTGTTATTTTATTTTTAGAAACCAAAAACTATTTAAAAAATAGAAACAAAAGAGACTCATTATTTTTATCATGAAGCATTAGAAGAAATAAATGGGGCAGAGATTATAATAAATCCCTTGAGGGCGGAAGCATTTTTAAAGAAATTAAGACACATGAGCATCTGGTCAACCCAAATTTCTTCAAAGGCCTCGTCCTTTCAAAACTGTTCCATCTAGAATATTCAATTTTAGCTACATTACTTGGAATAAGTCATCAGTTTCTCCATTAAAACATTTTTTATTGTATTTTGTTGCACTGCCTCCTTCAACCTGGCACTTTTCTATGTCTGCTTTTGTTAATTACTTCGGTTCAATGAACTTCATTTTCTTAAAATTCAAACGCTCTTGTTTATTATAAATGGTTTTGTGGTTATTTATGGTGACCACTATTACTTGTTTTTCACATGGGTGTGCGGCCGTGAGATTTTCTACAGTCAAGCTTCCATCTTCAATTTGATTTAGGCTTTCATCCACTTACATATCGGCGTCCAATTAGACTGGCTTTATTTTGTCTTGGTAATACTCCTTCATCGTACCGGTATTTTGCCAACTTATGGTATCCCAACCTGTCCCTTTGAAAGTTGAAACATTGTTTTGGTCTAAATTCTTATCTACAGAAAAATACTGTTATTTTTTTCCTATCTAATTAAGAAGGAAGATTTAGTCACATTTTTTAGTTCGAAGAACATTCAAACGTTTGTGTTCATTCAAGACCAACTGCATTTAATAACCGAAAATCAAAACACGCAACTGCCTTCAGTTCGATCAGTATTAACTTGTCTTTATCTGATAATCTTGTACTTGAAATGCTCTCATATCACGTGGTAAGATTCCCATAAGAACTGATGAAAATTCTTATTTGCAGAAATCACGCTCTTCCTTTAAAGCAAACCACTTGAGAAAAAAAAAAAAAAAAGGCCAAAATCCGTAAAGTTAGTTTTATTTAATTCCATCTTAACCTTGCATTGTGGGACTTTAGACTAAGTATGGGAAAGAGAAGAGGTCAATGCATGGCGTCAATGTAACAGCAAATGCAGTCGTCATCCTCGGAAGAGCTTCTACTGAATTTAAAAATAATCCTTTCCAGGCGGCTTCCACACGATTCAACGTTTCTGTTTTGGTCATGCAGGCTGTGCAACATTAAGCCCAGCCAAAAAGATAGGTTAATTTAAATATGAATAATTTAGGCCCAACAGTAAAGCGGAACACCAAGATTGTGCAACATTAAGCCCAACAAGCTCTACCTAACATCTTATGACATGTTTTCAAAAGATTAATCTGCTTGGTTGGAGAGAATCTGAGAGAAAAGAAATTTTGTGAAAAAAATAATGGAAAATATTGTTTGGCCTTGCTTGGTAGAGAAAAGAAAAAGGAAGTAAAGTAAACGAAGTGGAAAGAGTCACGTGGGGTCCATGGGTACATTTTTCCAAGCTTGGCCGCGTGGAAAAGGAGCAGAAAACTTGCTACTTGTGCTTGAACCTCTTCTCGCTTGCTTCTTGACGCCATTCTTCATCTATTCACTTCTTCATACCTGCTTCTTGACACCATTTTTCATTGGATGTGAAACATCACATCGTGTAAGTTTAATCTATTTGCTTTTTCATGTTTGTTTGTTTCTCATTTTTCTTTTCTCTCATTTTTTATTTAATTAATCAATAAAACTCTATTTTTTTTTCTCCTATTTTCTTTCTTTTCAATTTCTTTCCTCTATTTTTTTTTCTACCTACCAAGCTTAAATATACACTCTCTAACTCAGTTCAACATCCTTCAACATTTCTTTACACCATTACACATGAATTTCTCGAGAGGGGACAATCCTGAACACATGGCAGAACCGTATTTTTTAATTGCTTGTTTATCAAATCATTCCACAGTACTAATTAATTGCTACACATTACAAATATGAAATGGATTATGCTGATAGTGCCAAAGGGTCTTTATATAAATTTATATTTTGTGTATAATAAATATGTAATATTTTGCACAACATATGTACCATAAATATAGTTTGGCATGCGGAGATTAGTAACAGAAACCATGTATGCTCTCTGGCACAATTTTCGCTAAAAACTGTTTCAAATTTATTTCCAAGCTCGTCTGTTGTAGCTTAAAGCGGCCCAAACAAGCCCCGGGAAATTCCGTTATGCTTACCACTTCCTGCAATTTAGGACAAAGTTGTAGATTAAGATATTTCAACAAGTTTAAACCACAGATTATGATAAATAATCAACGCCACATGACTCCACAATTCGAGTATGCGATAATAATGTATAAAATTATTGAATTATACTTCCATACGTATTCCATAAAATTCATTTCGAGCAAGTTTATAAAAATTTTTATATTTTTATAATTTTTTCATTGAAAGTAATAGTTTTTATATAAAAATTAAGAAAAAATTTTATTTTTATCTAATTTTAAATAATAAAGTTGTAATTTTTTATTTATTTGTTACACATAAAATTTATATACATTTATATTTTTTTGAAGAAAAAATATAATATTAAACTTTGTATAATTTTTATGTTAAAATTCCATAAATTTTTAATACTTTGTCACAGCCTTACTCAAAAATTCGTCATCCTCGTGGCCTCCACACTACTCAACTGCATATTTGATAGCTTCATCTATGATATCCTTGCGGCTAGAATTTGACTTCTGATCAAACGGTTCCATTAAGTGCTGACAATAAGTTGACTGTTCAAAGTTTAGCTTAACTTTTAATCTCTTGGAATTAAAATGGATGATGTATAAATTAAATGTTTTAATTTATATAAAAGGTATACATTGATTCTTTATCAATGGACCACTATTATAAATCTTCTTAATAATAATAAAGCCCTATTACTTATTCTTACCTAAATATTATTATGCAACAAATATGTTATATTTATTATGAGAGAACAAATAAAAAGAATTTTTTTTTATTTCAATTTAAATTATAGATAAAATTTATATATTTATCTATTTTAATAATTATTATTTATTTATAATTAATTTTTAATTTAATTTTTTAATTTATTACTATTAAATTATTAAATTTTTAATTTAATTTTTTGAATTATGATTTCAAATTTTTAATATTTGAATTATTTATTTATTTAGATAATAAAATGTTAGTATTTTAATATTATTAAAATGACTTTCAACTTTGAATTTGGTAATATTATATTTAAATATGAATATTAAAAATAAAAATTAAAAATATTTTAATATTTTAATGAGTTACACAATTCAAAATTTAAATAATTTTAATCATATATCTTTCAATTTTTAAATTATAAATTATTTTAATAAATGCTATATATAGCCATTTTTTTTATAGAAATATCTATTTCAAAAAATATTTAATAAAATTATCTACACCTAATTTTTCATCTAAATTCATTAATAGGTTTCAATTTAAATTATTTCTATGTGTATTAAATAATTTATATATAATAAATAATTATATTTATATAGAAATAAAATACTTATCAACATATTATAGTAATATCTATTTATGATTTGGTAGATAATGTCTATCTAAAAGTTCTCACTATTTAAATTTTCATTTTATCTTTAAATATCAAATACTAAACTTAATATTTCATAATTTTCCATTATGAAATTTTTATCACTTTGGAGTAATTATCACAATTTTAATTTAAAATATTTCTAAAAACCTTTATAAAAATATTTTGAAAATGTATATTTTTAAAAAAATAATGTATTATTTATAGTAATGGATGGACTCTTATTAATTAAATAATTAAATATTTTAATATTAAAATTTTTAAACAAAATAATTTATAAATAAATTCATCTAAGTATTAATATATTAAAAAATTAAAAAAATCAAATAATAAATTTAGCTAATTTAAAATATTAATGCAATAACTTTATCAAATTAAAAGAAATATATTATTCCTTCATAAAAATATTTCTAAAATATATATTTTTTAAAAAATAATATATTATTTATAATAATGGATGGACTCTTATTAATTAAATAATTAAATATTTTAATATTAAAATTTTTAAATAAAATTATAAATAAATTTACCTAAGTATTAATATATTAAAAAAATCAAATAATAAATTTAGTTAATTTAAAATATTAATGCAATAACTTTATCAAATTAAAAGAAATATATTATTCCTTCATAATTAAGATGAATATAATTATATCAATTATATAATCATTTAATAAGTAGAAATATAATGATGATTTATTCATATTTAAATACATTATATTTTATAATATAAATTTGTATTACAAACTGTTATTAAATAAAATTATTAAACTTATTGTTACACAGGGTATAAGCTAGTTTATTTATAAATAATAATATTACATTTTTATTTGACAACTTTTTAATATCATGCATAGTTCTAAAAAGAATTCATTTGATGTGTGCTCTCAAGTTGGTTAACTTATTATCAATTCAAATCAAAAGCGAACTTGAAGTAAAAGGCCAACTCAGGATCGGACTTTGAGTTGAGGGGAAAAAATAAAAAAGGAAGTGAGAGCTTGAACTAAACAACTTGGCTAATTGCTAGCTTTAAAGCCAAAGCGTGATACAATAACTTCCCACTTAGAAGGCTCTTTCCTGTATGATGTAAAATAAATTGATTGGTTGATTCGAATTGGGTTATTAATAAATGAATTGGTAATAATATATTTAATTATTTATGATTTAATTAAAATTTTATATGAATCATAAATTAATTTATAATTCTACGTAAATGATCAAACCCAATTTATCTATTTAAATATTTATATTATTTTATTCTCATTTTTTTCACTATTATAATTATATTTTATTATCTGTCATGATCCAATTTCCATATTCGTGACCAGCGTAAAAGATCACCTTCAGGAATCCCTTTCCTTCAAAAAACCCCCTACAAGCCTTACCATACAACTACGACCATAACATCAATGCAAATAAACTCCATAGATCAACAACATAAATTTATTATCTCTATCGAAATTTCGGCAGAGTT
>JANHAO010012797.1:0-16178 GCA_026873985.1 Saraca asoca | reverse complement strand
CTCTCTTGTATTTCTTTAATTGAAACCTCTACACAAAGGGAAATCCGGGAGAAGGGGTTCGGCCATTTTAGGGCTTCTGAAGAAATTTTTTTTGAAATTTCCCTTTCTTGGTTGAGCCCGTTCTTACAAATCTCTTGTACAAAAATTGAAAAATTTATATGGACTAACATTATTTGGTAGGTTTGGAGTCCCTTAATAGATTGTAACTAACAATGGGACCCAATTTAACAACGAGTAGTTTATCAAGTTCTGCAACAACCTCAAAATTGAGAAGAACTTCTCAGTTGTAGACCATCATCAGGCCATTGGGCAAGTCAGAGCGATTAATAAGATTATCAAGTAGATCTTGAAAACATGGCTAGAGGCCAAGAAGGGAGCGTGGGTAGACGAGCTATAGAAGGTGCTTTGGGCCTACAGAACCATAACTCACAGTATCATAGGAGAAACTCCCTTCACGATGGTATGGATTTAAAGCCATGATCCCAATAGAACTTGAGGTAGTAATGCACTGAAAAGGTACTTTCAATCCTGAAGATAAGATCAACTACTCGCTGCGAACCTTAACCTTATAAAAAAGACTAAAGAAATAGCTCGCCTAAGAATTGTGACCTATCAGCAAAGAGTCACAGGATACTACAACAGAAGGGTTTGAGTTCAAAACAAAATTGGTGATCTCGTACTGCACCTTATCCTTCTTGGAGCTTGCAAGTCCAGTGATAGAACACTAAGACTGAACTAGGAAGGCTAATACATAATCAAGAAAGACTTAGGCAATGAAGCTTATCACTTAGCAAACATGGATGGAGCAGAATTTCCACGAGCATGGAATGCAAAACATCTGTGGCCATATTATCAATGAATTTTTAGTTTGCCCTTCTAATCCTATAAAATCATTTAGAAATTAATAAAAGCACCTAAGTTTCTTCTTAAATTTTTATGTCTTTATCTCTGTGCTTATTAATTTCTGGATAGATTTCCAACAAAGTATTATACGGGAAACGAACAATTTTCAGGAATAAAAGAGCTATGATTAGCTAGCTGAAGCCCATTCAACTCGACCTAAGAATCATCATTTGTGGCTTACCAAACAGTTATCTTGGTTCTAACCTAAGTCACAATTTACAAATTAAGGCATGACCTGCCAGATATACAGCTTGACGAATATACATTGTCTTGCTTGACGAATATACATTGTCATACTGATGAATATACATTGTCTTGCTTGATGAATATACATTGTCATGGTCAAATTAACAAATATACATTGTTTTGCTTAACGAATATACATTATCATGGCAAACTAGCTGAGGTGCAACTTTCATGTGGCTTACCTCAACACTCAATTCGTGCTAGCTAGGGCATAGCTCTCATGCAACCTACCTCAACACCCAACTTGAGCTCACCAAGGTGCAACTTTCATGAGACCTACCTCAGCGCTCAACTCATGCTAACTAGAACGCAGCTCTTATATGACTTATTTGGGCACTTGACTTGTGCTAATATGAGGCGTAACTTTCATGTGACCTCCTTGAGCATTCAACTTGGCTTATATCCTTTAAGCCATGATTTGTTAACTTAGGTCTATTTATATTAACTCATGAGTTATCATTTGCGACCTACTAAATATCCTAATTGTCTAATGTTTATTGACATCATGGTTTGCCAGCTAAGGTATTATATGTAGCCTATTGAGCATTCAACTATGAAAAAGCTAAGAATCAAGTAGGAATATTATATAAACTTTGTTACAAACCTTACTCAATAAGGAGAATGTACATATGAAAGTTTAATAATATAAGATCAAAATAAGCCTACAACTATCACAGCCTATGAAGAAGGCTAGTCTTTAGTGGCTGAACTCTTATGGCTTTGAGGGTTGACACATGGGGCGAGCAAGTCATCCATCATCTGATCATCAGTAGCTTTCATGACTTGTGAGCTGCTCCCTTTTTGAATAGTACCCTGACTAGAAGAAACTTCAGCTTTAGACTGTGCATCCTCACTGAGAGGAGCTACTTTCTCTTCTTCCTTGAAACCCTTGATAGTCTCAAGAATGTCCCCACTAAAGAAGGAGAAATCTAACTCTAGGTGCTTCTCCCATAAAGTGAATAAGAACTTTGTGGTAGTATCTTCTTCCACTAGCGCTACTAGCGTTGCAATCTTTGCCTTAGCTCAAGTGGTCTCCTTTTTTGCTAGAGTAACTTTGTTCTTGATCACCTCTATCTCTTTCTCAATAGCCTCAGCTCGCTGCACTACTGCATCCAGCTCGTCCTTCACTCTTGCCATCTTGTCAACAACCTTATTGAGGTTTAAAGTAAGGCTGGACTTGATAGCCTCGTAGTTTGCTACCTCATGAGATAGAGCTTCCTTGGCTTCTTTCTTAGTAGTTTTGGCATTACTTGTTATGTCTCTCGGCTCCAATGCCTTTGCTTTTGTGATGGCCAAGTCACCTTCAAGCTTCTTTTTATCTTCTTCTTAAGCTAGGAGCCTGCCTCTCAGCTTTGTTGCCCCTAATATGCTCTGAAAAATCGAACAAATGAGTTAGCTAATAAAGAGGCAAAAGCACTAAAATTTAAAAGGACTTAACTTATCAATAGACTGTGACGAGTTATATAGCCTATCAAGCCCTCATTGGACACCTCCAACTCTAATGTTTTAGTGCTAGCTCCTAGGATCATATCCATACTCTCCTTAAGGAAGTTGAAGTACTCCCCACTTTTTAGCCTAAAGCCATCAGTTTGCCTCAGATGTCACTCGTTCTGTGGCAACAACAACCTCCTTCCCCTTATCCATCCTTTTCTTTTGAAAGGGGGCTCAGACGGGGATAGGACCTCGATTGCCTCAACGACCTAAGGCCACGAGGTAGGAACCGGCACCTATGAGGTCACTACTGCTATGGCCAAAGAAGTTTCACTTGCATTAGTAGAGGTTGTAGTAGTAGTAAAAGTTGATGAGGTTGCTACAATAGTAGGATCAATAGACTGAGTACATGATCGGGGCATGCGAAGATTTAGCCTCGCCATATTTTTATACTCATAGAAGTTTGCTAGGCCAACCTCCCTAATCTGGTGAGCTCTGATGTCTCTAGCCAGCTTGATATTTAAAGTTGGAGCAAGCTTATAGGAACGCAGAAGATCCTCATCAAACTTGAGATCATTTTTAAGGTCGTTCACTACAGTAAATTAACTTGGCACCTCAACCTCCTCAGCCTCTAATATTGGTTTCTTCTTACCAGCTTCGTCTGTAAAATAAAACAAATGTTAGACCAAGAATGAAATACAATATACAAATTCATGCAAGCTCGTATGCCCTCAACTCACTCACTAGGAGTAAGAATGAAACCAAAATTGTGAAGGTAACACAAGGATAGGTAAGAGACATAAAACCAATGGGTCTTATCGTTTCCCATGTTAGATTTACCCTTAGCGTCATCCTGTGGTAAGATCCTCTTATACTTAGTCAGCTGAACTGAAAGATAATAAATCCTGTCTTAATAACCCATACTCTTGATGCTATAAAGATAACAGAAAATCCTTGTTGAGGGAGGAGGAAAGTTATTCTTAAGATAAAGAAGTGCAAAGGAGGTGAGCTGAGAATAGGAGTTAGGGGTAAGCTGGAATGGGCAAAGTCTTAGTTTTTTCAACAACGCAACAATATATGGGTAGATTAGGAACCTAAGCCCAATGTCAAGATGATGAGTGCTGATGGTAACAAATCCAAAGAGAGGATAAGCTGCATGGTCTTCAAGAGAAAGCGCCATAAGATGGCAGCCCTTGGGGAAATGGTATGCTTCAGCAATGCTTCTAAGCTCGTCGAGCCTAATGGTTGAAAGGTGGTAATTGAACACTATGTGACCTGAAGACCTTTTAACGATCTGCTGACCCTCACTAGGGTCAAGTCAAGTAACGAGTTGTTCAGCAACTTTGCCACTCTCAGAGGCTGCTTCATCTATGGAACTCACCAGTTCCTCACTCTGAGCTGGAGAATCAGAATCATTATCACTTCCTACTTGGTGACCGTTTATGACCTGCAACCATTTACACAAGAAGAAGGAATGGTTAGGTCGCTATAAGCAAGACCATACCTAAAAAGCCAAGACTAAGAGTTTCCTATGCAGCAGGCCATATGTGGCATGGGTCACTACATTCAAGACCCAGACTATTGAAGGCAATGGGGCTTGATCAATAAAGCCTATTGGGTTACTAAACCCTGGGAAATAGAAGGCTAAATCCTACAGTCGATAACCCTGAGACGGACTAACAAAGTCTCTAACAACAAATGAACACACACCACCAAACTAGGCAATGAAATACTAGAAGCCAATAGAGCCAGGCATTCAAAAAATGCAGAAGCTTTGAGTCTGAAGAAGCTTACATATCAATAAGAACGAGATGAGTTCTGGAAAGAAAGTGGTGAGCAAAGTCGGTATTTGGTAATCCAAATTCGAAACGTTCAAAGGCAAACTCAACGAAGCCCGAAAGTAGGAATGGTGGTGACTATTTGAGAACTTGAGAAACAAGCAAGAGGTAGAACGTTAGTTTTCAAAAATAGAGGGGAAAAGAATTTTCCTCACCTTACATAGTTTGAATAGCCCCACTGATTGATTTAGAAACTGATTAACTGCCTTCGATCTAATGGTCCAGTGAATAATAAGGCTCAGACTTTGCCATGTTGATGGCTATAGAAATATGCGTGCATTAAATGTGCTAATGATGGTACAGGTAGACAAAATGATAGAACGGAAGTCCAAATGATTGTATAGTAGATCGCCACCACCAGCTTTTACCAACGGCTTATAGCTTTTAGTTCGTAGATCGCATTGAGAGTTGGGAGGCTAATGTTATGGGTATTTTTGGAACTATGCAAATGGATTGGTAAAAGCCCAACAGACAGGCCTGGCTAATAAAGGCCCAGCTCAACTGGAATTGAGGTCGGTAAAGCAAGGTGCCAGGTCGCTAAACGCAAGCTCAGGTAGCTGGTCAAAGGTCAGCAGCGGCCTCATGTTATTAGGTTTAGCCCGTAGATCAAAGCATGCTCGCTATGGTTAAATCTGAGGAGGAACCAACTTGCATGGCCAACTTACAGATATTAATTGGTAGAAATCAACTTGTAATTAATTTATTATTTTTTCTTTTTTAGAATACGTTAAGATTGTATACTCTAGTAATTATAAATAGGGGTTAAGATTATTGTATAATGGAGAACTGACTTAGACAAAAAAGACTGAATATTAGACTGAGAGAATTCTTGGAGAGAAGCAGAAACTCTACAAAGATAGAGAGAACCAAACAAATATAAAAACTCTGTCGATATAAACAGAGAAATACAATAACCGTGGACATAAGAGTCGATTGACTTTCGTCAAATCACGTTAAAAACTTCTGGTGTTCCATTATTCTTCCTCTCTTCATCTCTCTCTCTCTCTCTCTCACACACACACTATCAGTTTGTAATTTAAAGTTACAGAGAATCTAGCTGACTGAATTCATACGTCAACACAATAGTATCATGCTTTTCATAACTGCTCATAGTTGGTGCTTTTAATATCCAACCAACCCCTTTACAAGATAAAACTATTGCTAATCAATCCTATTGATAAATAATAATTATTTCTTAAAAATTTGTCATATCACTATTTTTTTCTTTTTTCCCCATAAATTAGAGTAATCATTATCTTAGTTTTTCTTATTTAATTTAATTTTTTTTTATTTTCACATGTTAAATTAAATGCCCCTTCAAAATGCGTGTTGGTGTGTGCATACGCATAAGGATTTGTTTGTCTTCAATTTTATTTTATTTCAATAAAAATATACAATATTTTATTGTAGATTTTTTTTTATCTATTTCTCCCTCATATTCATGTCGGAGCCAACCAGATTCCTATATACGACCATTGGGCTCTAAATTTTAGAATTTAGCAATAGATTAGAAGATCAATCAAAGTAGACAGTGAAATCCTATATATTCAATTCTTCACCTGCTTGTTTTATTTGTCCCAATTTTATACAGAAACAGTTAATGGAGTTTGGTCAACAAAAACGGCTTCCCTAAAGACCATTCTTCTAATTTCTGATAGAAAATTGGTAGCCTCATATCATATGACTTAGTTCTTAAAATTTAATGTCATTCATGTTGATTTGACATATAATTTAGATTGAAGCTTAAAATAAAATAAAAAAAACAAAATAATGATTAATATGGGGTACGTAAGATGAAGAATATTCTAGATGATCAAAGACACTCTGTTGAAACAGTAACTTAATTAATTAATAAACTAGTTTGGATTATCTGAATAAGAATATATTAATAAAGTATTGTCGATATTAAAGAGAAATCTGGGTTTTGCTGCTATCGTAATGATATGATTCATATACTATATTGGCGGACAAATTTGTCTATGAGATCAGAATTGCATGAATCATAGGATCTGTCCAACCCAGCCCAGACAAGTGTCAGGTCCAGGCCCAACATACTTGGGCATAGCCATTTCGATAGAAATGATCCAACACTGAAAAGGTTGCTCTCTCTCTCTCTCTCTCTCTCTCATACAATGCTTGCATGGGAATAAGATGACAACAAACGGTTAGACTTACAATTATTATTATTATTGCGTAGATTGTGAAGTTGGTATTATTTACCACCACATATACAATTGTACATCAGAATTGTAAGAAGAAAAAAATGAAGGATTATTCTAGGGACAAACTATTATGCACAATTTTTTTACTGATGTAAAGTTACATCATTGAATAGATAATCCAAGTTTTAACTTAAAAAATTATAAATAAATATAATTGTTCCATCAGATTGTAAAAAGGAAATTAGGAGAGAAAGAAAGAGAGATAAAGATGGGGAAAGGAGGAAGGGAAAGAGAGAGGGAGAAAGAGAGAGAGTGGATGGAGAGGGAGGAAGAAAAAGAAAATATGAATGGGAGAGGGAGAAAGGAAGAGAGAGAAGGGGTGAGTGGGGGAAGGGAGGTAGAGAGGGAAAAAGAGAGATGAGGAAGGAGAGAAGGAGGAGGTGAGTGTGGGAGAGGGAAAGAAAATGGGACAAGGAGAGAGAGGGTGGAGAAGGAGTGATAGGAAAAGAGAGACAGAAAGAGAGAGGAGAGGGATGGATGGAAAGATGGAGGAGAAAGGAAGAGAGAGGAAGAGAGGAAGGGAGAGGAAATAGGAGATGAATAAGAGGATATTCTCTCTCTTAGTCATTACTGAATCTATATAAATCTTAAGAGAGAGAGCATGAGAGAGAATAGGAGATGAAAAAGAGATAGAATATATGAAGTCTTTTTGGTTTTATTTGACTAAGAATCATAACAAATAAGAAGGCTTGAAAAGGAAGAGGAAATAACAAATGGAATAGGTTTTCACCATACATAGCAAACAAAAGATAAGCAAAAGTCAAGTTTCGATTCATTTAGCAATTGTCGTTATAGAAAGGTGCGCTGTCATGAAAGATGAGTCAATGACGATGGTAATGACACCTTAGGCGGAGGTGATGGTGATGAAGGCAATAGCGACAAGTTTTAAAACCACTTTCATCAAAGACTTTCATCTTCACCATGTTTGCAACTCATATGGGTTAAAGAGACAATTTATAAATAAAATTAATGACGTCAATTTTTCGTTAAAGACAAAAGAGGTAAGTGTATTTTTTTAAAAAAAATAGAGAGAAATTATGTATATTTATGTTAAATCATAGAGAAAATGAATGTAATTTATCTATTAAAATATAAATAATTGAAAGAAAACAAATCATACTAGTTAACTTAACTTTATCATGCATTTATAAAGTCTTTCTTGTTTGGAGAACATTCTGTAGATACTGTTTACGATTGAGTGTTAGATTTGCGATCGGGGCTTTAGCAAAGGTAATGAATCTGGAAAAGAGAAGTTGATGGTAGGAAGAGCTTGATCCAGGAGGTCAGATTCATCTAACTATATAGTTATGGCCGCAAGTTAGATCTGAAATAATACCATTATTTAAGTTAATTAGGCTGTTTTTAGGATCAAAAACTCTGAATAAGAGCGCTGTGCAGATTATGATGAAAGGGACTTGGAATTTTGATGGAATACTAGTCATTGATTAGATTGGACTACATACTTACTCTATTTCTACCACATCAATAGAGGCCTATGAGACAATTTTGAAGAAGGCACTATGGCACTTCATGGGCAAATTTCTACATGTGAAAAGATGGGATCCAACACTAAACAAGGATGAAATTGATATGACAACAACAGAGTTTTGGGTCCAGGTACATAATCTTCCCTTTGAGTTTATGTCTATAAGTAATATTACAACAATTGGAAGCCAGATAGGGAAAGCCATAGCTTTTAAGAGGTTACTCATAAAGGTATGCCTATTAGATCTTTTTTATGGATTAGGATCCTAATTTCGTTGATCAAGCCACTAAAGCTAGGATTCTGGTTGCCTAGAGATTCTAAGGACAAATATTGGGTTAAATTTAGGCATGAAAGATTGCAACATTTTTGTTATAATTGTGGAATTATAGGGCATGAACAAAGGAGTGTAAACCTTGAACTCGGGGTCCAGATACATTAGAATATAAGAGATATCAAGCCAAACTGGATGTGGCATCATCATGAAATATTCAATTTATTATTGCAGAAATAGAGAACAAGGATCTAGGCTCAAATAAGGCTAATACATGTGTTCAATCTAGAGCTTATATGGAGGATGTTAGAGTTAAAGATCAACTTGTAATGGAAGTTCCCCATAAGCTAAAATAGAGAGCCAATATAATAGGGCCCACAACTTTTTCTTCAAATCTTACAGTTTCCAATAATTTGAAGGAAGCCATACATCAAATTAATCAACACCTATTACCATGTCCACAAATTACCTTACTTTTGTCTAAACCTAATATAGATAGTTTACCATACACAAACAAAAGAAAGAAACAAAAAGAGGGGAGGAAGAAGCCATTTAACTACACCTATCAAAAAAGCAATCGATGAGGTTGAATGGTCAATCATTGTTGATGAGTTCAGTAAAAGAGTAGGAAACTAAGACAATGTGTTAAAGGAGAATGTATACCCCAATTGGAAACCAAGAGCTAGAAAATTTAAGAGTAAGGATGGTATTTGCACCCAAGTTAAAATAGTGAACTCTCCTATGGATTCTGAGGCCGAGGAGGCAAGTTAGATCATACCCTTAAAGTTGCCATGAAAATAGTAGGTTGGAACTATCGATGTATTAATAACTCCTTGACAGTAAGAACCTTAAAGGCTCTGATTGACAAGCATAATTTGGATATAGTATTCTTATGTGAAACTAAAGCAACTAGGGGATGTATAGAAAAGGTAGCCTAGAGATTACAACTGCATTCAGAATTGATCTTTAAGGTTGAAAAGAGACAAGGAGGAATGGCTTTGCTTTAGCACCATGACATAACATTATCTGTTGAGGATTCTTCTAACAAGATTATTCATACTACAATTCAAGATCATCAGGTAGAAAGGAATTGGAATTGCACCTTTGTATATGGCTTTCTATATCATGCTAGTAAAAGCTAACTTTGGAATGATTTGTATATTATATCAGATCAAGTAAGACTACCTTGGGTTTTAATAGGTAATTTCAATGCCATGCCAACACTATCAGATAAATATAGGGGGAAGATGATTAGAACTTTAAATAATGTGCCCTTTTGGGAATTTGTGCAACATATGGGTGGATTGGATGTAAGCTTCTAGGGGCCAGCTTAAGCATGGCCCAACAAATGTGCAGATCAAGTTAACATTCAGGAAAAACTAGACAGGGTTGTCAACTGCCCTCGATAGAGGACATTATACCCTAGAGCTAGACTCCTACATCTAATAGTAACAAATTTTGATTATTGTCCAATATTACTGGATACTTATTTAGATAAGGATAAAGCTCCTAGGCCATTTAGA
Source organism: Saraca asoca (assembly GCA_026873985.1). Taxonomy (NCBI): domain Eukaryota; kingdom Viridiplantae; phylum Streptophyta; class Magnoliopsida; order Fabales; family Fabaceae; genus Saraca; species Saraca asoca. Next base: position 6,258 of record JANHAO010012797.1, on the reverse strand, counting down.
TTCTTAGTAGCTTAGTTGAGAAATAACAGTTACAAGGACATTATTTCTAATGTATGGCAGGAAAAGGGGTTTTAGATTTGTTTAAAAATATAAGAATGCTAAAGTTAAGCTTAAAAAATGGAATATGTCTTATTTTGGGTTCACTCGTGCTAGAATCCAACAACTAAATTTGATGCTAGAGGGGGTGAAAAGTCAACCAGCCACACATGTCAATCTACAATTCCAACAATATATAGAAAGTGAATTGGATAAACAATTAGCAACGGATAAAGAAATATAGAGACAAAAATCAAGGGAGCTATGGGTCTAGAATGGGGATACAAATTCAAAATTTTTCCACCTTTCAACAATCAGCAGAAAAAGAAGAAATGCTTAAATTGAAATATCATAGAATCATTGATTACATGATAGGGATTCAATCAAAAATTATTTTATACAAGGTTTTACCAAGTTGTTTACAACTTCTAATACTAGTCTACCAAAAGATTTAAAGGGACTAATTCAGTAGGAGATATCTAAGGAAGAAAATTTTGAAATGACTAAAATCTCATCTTCTGAGGAAACCTACAAAGTGATCAAATCCATAAACCCTAATAAAAGCCTAGGACTAGATGATTACCTAAGATTGTTTTATATAGACTACTAGGAAATTATTGAATAGTTAGTGGTTGAGGCAGTACAAATGTTTTTCCAACATGGGTATTTACCAAAAGAGTTGAATTATTCACATATAATGTTAATCTCTAGACATGATAAAGGTAAGACATTTGCAAAGTTTCGGCCTATAAGTTTGTGTAACCTACTTTATAAAGTTATATCCAAGATCTTGGCAAATAGAATATGGGACTCCTTAAAAAGAATAATTGCACCATCATAGGCTGCCTTTGTGCCCAGGAGATGGATTCATGAAAATAATCTACTAGCTCAAGAATTTATAAGAATAGTTTGGAAGAAGAAAGGTAGAGGAGGGCTTTTGAGAATCAAGCTGGATATATAGAAGGCATATGGTAGGGCTAAGTGGAATTTCATTTTGAAGATACTAAAGAAATTTGGATATATGGACAAGTTTGTTAATTGGATCTCATAATGCATCATCACTATCTTATTTTTTGTTGTGCTCAATGGCAACCCTCATAGTAGATTCATACCAACCAAAGGTATTCGCCAGGGAGATCCAATTTTCCCATATTTATTTATACTATAATCTGAGGTGCTAACTAGAATTTTAACAAGAGCTGAACAACAAGGTTTAATGCATAGTGTGATGATTGCCCAAATTGCTCCTAACATATTCCACCTAAGGTTTAATGGTGATATAATGATCTTCCTAATGGCTAACAAATCAAAAGTTGAAAGTCTAAAATCTTGTTTGTCCAATTATGAAGGCTGGTCTTGTCAATTGAATCAGGTATCTTGTATTCTCATAACACTTATAGAACATTCGGAAGGGATATTTTTTAGGTTTTGCAATTAAAGGGAATCAGCAGGGATGTAAAATATCTTGACATACCAATTTTCTTAACTAAGAGTAAAACAAAGGACTTTAATTTTATAATTGATAAGGTCCTTCATAGACTGCAAGGGTGGAAAAAGAAAATCATGTCATGGAAAATAGAGCTACACTAATTTCTTCTATTCTAAATTTTATACCTTTATATACCATGTCTATTTTTAAAAGTCCCATTTGGAATCTATCATAGTCTTGATATCCTAGCAAGGAAATTCTGGTGGAATACTAGGAAAGATAAAAATCATTATTATACACCTGTAAGTTGGGATTAGTTATGTTAGCCAAAAGTAGAGGGAGGATTGGGTTTCAAGAGATTCTCAGGAATTAATAAGGCCTTATTGAATAAATTGGTTTGACAGTTACAAACTGAACATGATAGGTTATAGGTCAGGGTATTTCAGTTTAAATATTTAAGAGATCATGACCTAATAACTGCCACTTCCTTCAAATCAGGGACATGGGCTTGGAAGGGTATAGTGAAAACAGTGGACATCTTGAAAAATAGAGCTTGATACATAATCAGGTTAAGTACTACTTCCATAACTATAGCCCCATGGCTTCCAACTGCAAGAAACTACTGGCCATAAACTGCTACTCCTATCCCTATAAATTAGACTAAGAAATCTCTATGGAAACTATGCACTCGAGTCTGGGATGAGGAAATGGTTTGAAGCATGTTGTAGAGGAGGATGCCGATAGGGTCATTGAATTGAGAATCCCTCAACAAGGAAAGGATAAACTAGAATGGTTACTAGAGTCCTCAAGCTAATTTTTTGTAAAATCAACCTATCATCCTAGGAATTGGTATAACTATAATAGGGAAGAGCCACATATATGGCAAAAACTTTCAAGCTCCAATTTCCATTATAGACTGAAGGTTGCTTATGGAAATTCTCTAGAGGAGTGATTCCAACAAGAACAAGGATAGAACATTATGCTAATCTATCAAACACAAGATGCCCCCTGTGTAATGTTGTAGCATAAACTGAACTACATATCATGACAAATTGTGATGTAACTAGAATAATATAGTTCAAATTGCTTGGTTTAAATTTGCAAAATCCTTCACTAACACTTTAGACATTCTTGCTACTGTTATGCATGCAAACAACTAAATTCGGGTCTTTTTCAAAGCAAGAGATGGAGATTAAAGTTACTATAGTAGTTGCTATTATATTGAAAAGAACATGGGAAGTAAGAAATGATTGATAACAAAATATTTCACTCATTTAATTGTCCTCTCACTTAGCATTTTAATGTCCTAAATGACTTACTTTTAGCTATGTTAGTGCATATTTATGATTTTGTATCAATTGGCATCATCGTAGAAATTCTGCATAATTTGGCCATTTTAAGTAGTTTCTGTATTCTAGTCATAACTCGAGATACACTTGTCCAATTAATGTGATTCTTATCTTGTAGAAAATCTAAGACATAGCTCTACAACTTTTATGAAGACCTCCAAGGCTGAATCACCCAATTGGATGTATGAAATTATGGTTGAATTCAAGACTAGAACACTGTCTTGGGCAGCTTGACCTTTGTATACTAATCAGACCATAACTAGAGTTATAGAGGTCTAAGTAAGATCAAAATAAGTCCAAATGGAAGCTGAGACATAAGGCCACATTTCTTATGAAGGCTTCCTAAGTTGAATAGATCATTATGGGTGTGAAATATGAGTTGCAACACAGAGGTAGAAATGCTGCGAAAATGGGCCTCTGCAGAATTTAGTTTTAAGGCCCTAATTGGCATGGATTTTGAGCCCAATGCGTCATCCTTTGCACCAGCTCACTCATAGCCAACTGAAGAGCTGAAAGTCAGAAGAAAAAAAATAGAAAAAATAATCTGCTATAGCACGTAACACGTAAAAAGAGTGGTAGAAAGCAACTAGCTACACTAGCCATTATTGCCTACTCACCAACCAATGCAGCTAGCTTTTCTTTTTGCCTGGGCAAAGTCCATTTTGTTTTAAGCTTTTAGTTTAATTTTTTGAGTTAAGTTTTTAGCATTAGATAGCAGTAGTGTAGGACATTTTTTTTCCTTTCTTTTCTTTGTATTTTTTACCTTCCATGGAAGGCTAGCTTTATATCAGTCCAAGGGATGCTAACTTGAAGATTAATGCTGAGATCTTGGTATTTCTTTCTACATTTGATTGTTTTTCATTTCTTCTCCTTTTCTCTTTATTTTTATTGTAATATCTGAGTTGAATAGATCCATTTTATTTAGATGTTAATATGATTATTGAGATTTTGATAATCACTTGTAGAAGAGGATAGGAAAATCAAGTAATGCATTGAGATCTTGATGAATTATTTATGGCTGAGTTCTGATTAGACTCATTAATTATTTTCAAGGATCCTTATTGTGATTTTAAGCCACAGAATATGATTAACAATTGAATGATTATTTAGTGATCAAGGAAGCATTAATCTCAAGTTCATTCCCTTGGCTGATTGGTTTATCTTCTCTTGTTTTCATTTTTATTTAGTAGTTTTTTGTTAGAGTAGTTTCTGCCAACCCTCCTTTATTTCTACCTCCTAATCTAATTGATATCATCCACCAAATGATCCAAGGGCTCGATCCAATGTTGCCTATACTATAAGTAATTTAGGTAGCTTTGATTGTATAAATTTCTAATCTGATCGGTCTTGATAGCCATATCAAATTTTGGCGCCATTGCCGGGGATCATTTTGATTTTATTAATCTTATTAAGAATGTTTTTATTTACTAACCATCAGTAACATTTTATTTTTACAGCTGCTTCTCTTATTTCCCCTGTTTTTCCCCTGTTTCAATTTCTGTTTTTCCACTACTATTGCATTACACCTTGCTGGACCTAACATCTTGGAATGAGCTGAAATTTGGTGAACTTATAGAAGACATTGTGCTGATCAAGGCTCATGAAATTCCGCAAGCAACCACCAGGTTTGGCCAAATTCCATTGTTTAGACCACTTTTTTTTAAGATTTTTTATTTAATGTTTAGGTTCCCGTTAGGTATAGTTTTCATGTTGTGGTGGTCTTGTAATTTTTAAAAATGTGTAGATATGTTAATTTGAGTTATTTTGAGTGATTTTTAGCCTTTGTTGTTATGTTGTAGTGTTTTTAGTCTTATGTCATTATTTCAACCTATTTTGAGTAGTGTTTGTGTAGTGTATGTGTAGTGTTTCATATTCTATCTTCCTGTCACTATTTCAGCCACTTTGGTGTAGTATTGCATATCTTGTCTTCCTGTATGATGTATGATGAGGTCCTCTAGTAGTCCTTTACTTGACATTAAACTTAAAAATTAGAGGACCTTGATTTTGAAACAATGGAGAATAGTTTGGAGGAGCTGACCTCCTTAGTTGGGCAGCTAGTGTTGAGGCAAAAGTAAAGATAATTTTAGTCCCCAGCATACCCTTATGAAATCTATTCTTGGTTGGACCATCTAGTAGACCAGTGTCCTGCATTTCAAGAAGACCATTATGGACCCTAAGCAGCTATAGCAAGCATTTTTCCTGGTGAACATCAATATCAGCAGCAATAACAATTTTATAAGCCTTATCCTGATACATGTGACCCTGGATGGATGGATTACTCCAATCAACAATATGACAGCAATTTTGGTCAATATCAGCAGTGACAAAAAATTTATGAGGCTTATCCCAATGCCTACCCATGTGACAGCAGTTCTGGTCAATATCAGCAGTAGTAGCAAATTTATGGGTTTTATCCTAATGCATATGCCCCTGGATGGATGGACTATTTTGATCCACAATGTGATAGCATTTTTGGACAATATCAGCAGATGCAACAACCATTTATACATGAACAAGATCCTGCAGCAGCTATTCAATCTGAGCCTATATTGGAGGACTTGATTAAGCAAATGGCAGCCAATACCATTTAGTTTCAGCAAAGAATAAAAGCCACGAAGCAGAACTCAGAAATTCAAATTGGAAAATTAGCTTCCTTACTAAGTCAGTTGCAAACACAAGGGTCTGGCCAGATCTTGCAAGATGAGCCAATTGACCCCTAACCAGCAGAACCTGAAGCTGAGTATAGTGCAAGCTAGATAAAGTCAGTTGCTGAATCAGTTGAGGATGGTATGATGAGCTTCATGTTGAATTTCCTGATTCGGTTGAGTTGGATAATTTTGTCCCTCCCCAAACAATTAACAATCTTTTAGAAAAGCATATGGTTTATCAATTAGATGTCATTGATATGCATAATGATGAATTTTCTGATTTAGTTGAGTTTGATTTGCATGTTGATGATGTACATGATGATATGCTAGCCGAATTTCCTAAAATTATAGGATTCCTAGGTGTTAATTGCTTTGGATGTTCTAGTTTTGGTTGTGATAAGAATAGCATGTGTGCTGCATGTGCTGAAATTTTTGCATATATGAGAAGTGACCCTGCATGCTTTGAAAATTCTGCACATTTGGGATATAATGCTTCATGTTCTGAGTTTCTTAATTCCTTGGGAAATAATGATGTTGTTTTAAAAGAGATTACTCAGCTTCTAGGTGATGTTGCAATCCTTTCAGCAGATTCCATTCCTTCAATGTAGCAGCCACCAAGATTTTCAGCCAATGGAAGCCAACAACAAGCATCAAAAGAAAAAGATGTTGAACCAGAAGAAGAAAAAGATGTAGAAGAGGATTTACCACTGACAGAAAAAGAAAAATCAGAAAAAGAAGGGAATTTAGAAAAAGAAAAAGAGAAAGAATTAGAAGAAGAAAATGACCTTCAACTTGA
>JANHAO010012796.1:0-16171 GCA_026873985.1 Saraca asoca | reverse complement strand
AGAGTTGGAGCTCCAAGTTCAACCTGAATCAGTTTTAGCTATCCGAAGGCTCCTTAATGGGTCAATAGAGGTGTTGATCAAGTGGTCTCATCTTCCGAATCATGAAAATATTTGGGAGGATTATGCAACTATACAGCAACAGTTTCCTGCATGCCACCTTGAGGACAAGGTAGCTCTTGTTGGGGGGGGAGGTATTGATACGCCCTTAGCCTAAGTGTACAGGAGAAGGAAACATAAGTTGGGTTTTCATGGGCCTGAGAATAGGACTGATTTTATTAGGCCTAAACCCTATTATTTTATTGGGCCTAAATCCTAAACCTGAAATAAAGATAAAATAGGACTCTAAGGGGAGAGGAGGGGATATATTTTTTTGGAGTGAATTGAAGAGGTTTGGGAAGAGGATTCTCAGGTGTTTGAGAATTCTCTAATTGTTATCTTCTTTGCATTTAATTTCTGTCTTTAGTATTTTTCTTGTAATTCAGAGAGAGTTTCTTCTCTGTTTGGGTGATATTTATTCAATAAAACATCTTAATATTTCAATTCTTATCAGTAACTTAAAATCAATTTGCATATTAATCGAATTTGACATGTTTAGGCTTGACTTGTTTAAAATTGACCTTGAACCAAAATTTTTGCAAGTCAATCATGAATTGTTCATAAATAGTTTAACTCACTTACATCCTAGTCATTACTCAGTTCCAGGGCAGATCAAACCAAAAACAACATGTGCATTCAAAACCTACCTGTAGCCATTATAAGGAGGAGAGACATCTGGAGGATGACGCCACCGGCTCATCTGCAACACTCTTATGAAAAGCAAAGGGTGAATTCCGAGTATACTTGAAGGAACTGTGATACCAAACACTTTCCTCGTACGCTTAGTAGCGTAGCTCAAGTAGTATGTATTTGGAAATGTATCTAGATTGTAATTGAGTTTTATTGACCCTTGAATGGTTAGATCAGGGAGGATCCAATCCCCTGAAGCAAATGGACCTGCTTTCCCCAGGAGGCAGTCAACAAGCCCCCAAATGCCTATCTTTCTCCGTGACATGTTGTAGTGATCAAACCCAAAATTGTAATAGTTCTTCAGCCAGAAGATGTCTAACCAATCATAAATTATCGATGAAAAGTGGAGAATCTGTAGCAGACAAATAGGTTTCAGAGTTCTCCCGTCTTCTGGCCTGAAAGAAGCTCAAATTCTAGCACTAGTTTAGTTATTCAATGAGGCATTAAGTTGGAAGATAAGCAAAGCATTCACAATATAAATGAAGAAAAGATTGGCCTAAACTATTGTGTTTTTAGTAGAAAAGCTTGTAAAACTTAGTTGAACCAAGGAAATATGAGTTTTGTTTAAGCAAAGTCTTCATTATTGTAACATGAGATGAAAATGGACGGGTTACGGTCAATGCCAGCATAAGCATATAGCCATCTTGTATGTTGTCCCAGTCATCCTCCTTCCAAATCAATAAAATAAAATTAAGACAGACAACAAAAATCATAAATTTCTATGCATCACATTGCTCCCTCATGATCAGCTCTTAGCTCTCTATCATTCAGGCAAAGTATTGAACAAGCTTCAAAATCTCCGTAACTTACCGAATGCCGTCCAAGTAGGCTCTTGTACTCCCATTGAATGTTCCTGACAAAGCTGTTAGACTTAATACCCAATTCTCTGAAGTGTTTTCATACCCTTTGAATGCCTGGAGACCAAATGAAAGTCAGATTATCTAAAATTAACTACTTTTCACTTTCAATGCTGATTGGGACTGACCTTATCAGCAAGCATTTGTTGCAAGGATCGAACAACCTGGGCGCCTGCTGAATGCCCAACAAAGTGAATTGGGTGGTCTTCATCCCATTCAGGGTAGTGCCCTGTATCCCAATGACAACAAATGCAATTTATATAACACCAAATGTGAAGACATCTTCATCAAGCAGAATATAAACGCAGCTTAAACAGCAACATAATAGATTTTTTAAACCTTGTTCATAAATTTTTCCAAACTGCGAGTGTCCAAAAGCCCTGCTGTGTTCTTCACCATAATCGACTTGCCCACCTTTTAAATAATAGAACAATTCTCGAGCCCTGAGATGATAATAACATTCATTTTTCAGAAAAACTCAAGCTTTACTTGTTTTTTTATCCGTTAATGACTGAATTAGAAAAAATAAATAAATTTGCGCCTTAAGCACTAACCTATCATATATTCATTAATTATGAATTTATATGAAATTTTAATTCTATTTTTAATTAAAATTATTTCTTATTATCTTCGTACTTATCTTTGACATAAGATTTCTGATGCATATAAAACTAATAATGTCTAGCATTATAAAAAATATGTATGATTAAAATTATGATTATTTTCTCTAAAAAAATTATAATTTTTTATTCTCTTAAAATTTTTATGGTTAGATTCTAAATTTTCATTTTTATGTCATAATTTAATTACATAAATTCATAAACATTTATTATATTAGATAGTTGTAGATAAAAATCTCCATGATTGATTAAAATTTAATTAACAATGAAATTAAATTCTAAAACCTAATTATAAGAAAAAATATAAAAAATAATAAATTGAAACAAATTACAAAAATGAAAATTTTAATTTAATAATTTTAGTCAGGAGTGAGTATGAATTAATTTAAGAATTTTAGTTAGGAGTGAGTAAGAGAAAAAAATAATAATAAATATATATATAAAAAATGGAAAATCACAAGATGATGTTGGATTGGTTTGATGACACGTTCCCATGACAGTGGCCATGCAAGACAAGTGGCAATCCACTAAATTGGGTGAAGCCATATCCAAAAATATTCCAAATTCACCGTCTCGTCAACTGTAGTGTACTTGTACCATCAAAATACGCGGTAATAATAGAGGTATCACAAGTGAGATATTGGCTCCCAACGTCCAGGGTGAGTTGACAACAAATGACATCATTTAAACTGACTTCGTGAAATCACAACCTTTGACAAAAAATGCTTCTCGATGACGAGAGAAAAATTAAACTTTTAGATTTTAAGAAATAACTTGGGTATTTAATTAGTAAAAAGTTTTATAAAAAATATAAAGTAAAAAATATTTGGATTCGAATTATTTGATTAATTATTAACTAAAAAAATAAAAAAAGTTAAACTTTCTACAAAATATAAGAAATTGTTTACTTAACTCTTTGATAAATTCTATTTTTTATTTTTAATAAAATAAAAATATAAAATTATTCTTATAAAATTTAATAGTGACAAAAGTATCATTTTAAAAACTTATCCAATGTTTTGATAAAAAATATAATTTTTTTATAGAATATTTTAATAATTTTAATAATATTTTTTAAAAAATTTACAGTTGAATTAAATATTATATAAGAATTTATTTTTTAAAATATTATACTTTTTTAATGTCAATCAAATAATTTTCAGTATTTTTTTTAAAAAAATTTATTTATTAAGAAATTCATTTTCCCACTTGAATTTCTTATATAAATCAAATAACTCCTATTAATCACACAATAACCCTTAAATCCTATAGTCATTCGTTGAATGAACATGTGATGTTAATTATTAAAATAAAGAAATAATTTTGCACTCAAGCATCTTAATTATCATAATTATAATATTGCCTAAATTTTAAATTTTTATTACTTAATATTTTACACCGTGTCTATTAGCTCTCAGATGTAATAAATAATGATTAAAATTAGTGTATGCATATACCCAAATAAATCTTAATTAATACTGTACAACTAGTCAAAACAAATCAAACCTTATATCTTAGTAATTTATGAAATTTCACTGTTACTAATCACATACTTGAGTTAAAAAATTCATTTTTATCCTCTCAAATCATATATATATTGCAAATGTGATTAAAGTTGATCAATTTACCTGGTAACATGAATTAAATTGTACATCTAGTCATTAAGGGATTTTACTCTAACTGATCATATTTCCTATATTATGAAATTAGAAATGATTAAATGGTTTAGTTACTCTAATTAATAGTAGATTTTAGTTCACGAGAAACTCTATCCTCACTGATGAAATTAACAAAGACTAATTCACAATGATTTAGTGATTTCGTGCTATTTTTTATTTCCATCCTCTGTTTATCAAACACGTTAACAGGCTTTTACCTAAGAGCATTCAGTTTCACCCATGTATAGTATAATCAGACACATTTCAAATGGGGATGTCAGTGGTAAAAGTGAAGTGTGCTAAATAATTGAGATATTTAATTCCACCGTAAGAAATTTATTGTTTAGTGACAAATAAATTTATTAGTAAAATAAAAAAATTATTATCAAATTATTTACTGATGAATTTAATAACAGGTTGACAAGAGTCAATGTAAATAATGTATCAATGATACATTAGTCATAAATTTAGTTATTCCGTCATTAAATCACAATTTAAAGATAATCAATTTTACATTAGACAAACAACAAATTAAATATAGTGATAGACATTTTTGTCAATATATATTTTAAAAAAGCTTCCATTTAACGGTTAAATATCCATTAATAATTCAAATAGTTTATTTTTAAGTTATGAAATTTAGTGACGGTTGTATTTCGTCGCTAAACTAAGTCCGCCAGTAAATCTATATGGGGAAATTATAAGCATGGCTTAACATAATTCTATTGCTAAACTAGAAAAATATATCAAAATTCTAATTATATTTTAGATCAAACAGATAATGAATACCTTGTAGTTTCAATTCAACACATACTCCATTCAACATACATTAATTATAAAATTTCACAGGACAAAATTTCACATAAAATAATTCCTCAATTATGAAATTATTATTCATTTATTCACATTGGAAGGAAAAATGTTATTATAAGTTAAATTGTCACATTAAAAAAAATTCAAATTCAATTAAGACAAAAAAAAAAATATTCCAAAAGTTAACTCTAAGTTTCCTCCTCATCTTCCCTCTATTGCTCATTTGTTCATTCTCAAGAGGTGGTCAATGGTGGCTATTGTGACATGGGTGGAAAGGGTGAATGTCTACCCAGCAAAAACGTTTTGGACCCTAACTATCCAAACAAGTACTAAAAGTAATGGTCACAACACTTAATTGCAATTTGTTGAGTACTAATAAACTCTTTATGTTTTGCGTTGTTAAAATATGCCAATGCAAGCTCTTCAAAAGCTAGATGGTTTGATGTGCATGTTCGTTTTGGTGCTATAGGGTTTGATGCAGCTCTTCCAACAGAGACTGTGATGAAGACGAAGTAGTCATAGCAAATAAAGGCTTGAAAATCTTTTGAACCTCTAAACCCATGCCATAAATGCAACCCTTATTGTTTCGTCCTCTTGCCACTTCCATCCATGTCAACCTCCCGTTCAGAGTGTCACCTTCACCTTCAACTAAAGCAGATGTTTGAGAAGACTGAGCCTTTATCATCTTCTCATATATGCCCTAAAATTTAATCACAAAATTAATTATACGTATATTTCACACCTACATATCAAAGTATAATCAAAGTATAAATGAAATAGAATATGAAGTAAACACTTACATAAGCTCTTTATGGCCTCTGGTCAACAAATTGCATTATCCTCTTCTTGAAATAAGTATTGAAAAAGGCCTTACCATTAAAGGGCATGTGACTTAGTTGTGCCGCCTATATTTATATGGAACATAGAAATAAGATATATTAATATGCTTTTTTCATTCATGCATATTCATCATTCATCACATTCAAAACACAGAAAATAAGATACATTGCTCACCTTCTTTCTCTTATATTCAGACACAAAGATTGAACCACCAATGTACAAAAACTTACTAATAACAGATGTCTTGTTCTTCTTGTTTAGCTTTTGTTTTTTCTTGAAGTCTTCATTCTCCCACTTCTGTTGAAGACTGGTGAAGATGAAGACTGATAAAGATGTAATCAAGCATCCACTCGAACTTTTTGATTTTTTTGCAGATTTGACCTATCATGCCCCTGTAGTTTGGACCAACCTTGCGTGTGAAGTCTTTTTTGATGAGGAATTCAATCTTGGACTTCCATTTGTACATGCCTTGCAATAATGACATTAATTTAAAATATGTGAATGTTAACAATCTAAACTTTAAAGACTAAAAACTCAAAAGAATTAATTGGATACTTATCAACTAATATTTGAACCGTAAATCCTTAAGATATTGGGAATAACTTATATATGAAAGGTTATTTTTTAAGGTAAGCTTGAATCATTTTTATTATATCCCTCGTAAGATCGTGAATAAATATAATGATTAATTTAAAATTTAATATATAAATGACAATGTAAAAAATACTCAATAATAAAAATACCACTACTCAGTCTCGAGATGAACCCAAATTCATCTGTCACCGGGATCTATATCCCATGGTAAAATAGGGATCATTCGAAACAATACGTCCACATAATCCCCTGCTCAGATCCCTTGTGAGAAAACTTTACAATTTGTGAAAGAGATTACTGAATCGATTGCACATAACTCATCGTCTAATGAAATAAAGCCCGCAACACTTATGCAGAATCCGCCTTATACAAGATGAAGTGTCCCTTTCGGAAGTATCTTTACAATGACAGTAGAGCAACCTTGTTTATTTATTCTTGTTGATACTGCAGACACATATAGTTTAAGCATGCACAAGACACGTCACCACTAGAGCATGCGGGCCCACTTTTCTATTAATCCCATCTCTGGTGTGCACAACATCCGGAACCTTCCCGCAAATGGTGAAAGTCAGTATGATCATATCCTCTTATCCAAGCTCGGGCGACATGGCTGCTCCATAAAAGCGTTTTGGTCGGTGCTAAAGAGCCCAAATAATATGGCCTTAGCTTTGGAGTGAGTGCTCCATACTCTAACTACAAACATCACACATCAATTCCGAAGTAAAGTGTGAATTAATTGACTAAACAAAAGAAAAGAATTGATGAAGGGATTGAATCTCTTTTATGCCAAAAAGTAGTGGATTTTGGAAGAACGCATGAATCTCTTTTATGATTGTTTGTTATTAGCCATTATTCCTATTGTCTTAAAGATGTGAATTTTGTGAATATGTGTTATGCTTCATTTATTCTGTTGGTTTATTTGCCAAAACTTCATTTACTTCTTATTTTTAATAATACATTTGATTGGAAAATTTTAAAAATAATTAACAAAATTTTAAAATTAATTTTTTATTAAGTATTTGATTCACATGCAATGGAACTTATTAACGTTATTTAATTTTAATAAATTTTTCTTATTTAAAACTCTTTTCTTATTTAAGATATCAGGTTAAGTTATCTTCTGAAAAAAAAATCTCTCTCTTTTCTTCTCTTATCACCACTCACCATTACTTTTCACTATTAATCACTATCTACCATTATCACTATTATTGATCATTACTCACCATAACTTTTTACTGTTAATTACCTTTTATCACCACTAGTACTATCGTCAACCACTATTTATAATTGTTGACTATCATATATCATTATTTATCGTTATTGATCATTGCTTACCACCACCTACCGTCCTTGCTCACCAGCCATTATTATCTACCACTATTAACCATCTCCTAATACTATTTATTATCTACTGCCATCGACCACCATCCAATCAAATAGTAAGAAAGAAAATCATAAACAATGCGATTTCATTTTTTGACTGAATCAAACAAATTAAAAAATAACTATTACTATTATCTTTACTTTTTCTTATTTGATTATATTCTATCTTCATTTATACAGATTGAACCAAACGTCCCCTAAAGGATAACAAGAATTATTCTTGTGAAATAAGTAAAATTAGCAACAAATAAATGCACCATATTTGGTTTATTATTAAAAAAATGAGAGGTTTATTTTTCAAAACCCAAAAATTTAATAAAAAATTTGTGCACCTTTTCTATTATAAATGATGATAATAATGTAAATTTAAGGTGTCTAAGATATGCATGAATGAAGTTCAAAAGTGATTAGGCTCCTTCTCAGCCCGAAAGAGAGCCCGCATCATATAGCCCAGTTCAGAAAAAGTGATTGGGCCCATGATGGTCTATTTCGCTATCACATTTCTCAGCCCAATTGAACGAGCATAACAGTCCATTAATCTGACAGGGAAGCCCATGGCGTCGTCGTCGTCGTCTTCTTTGTTCTTCTGTGTAGAGTAGGGTTTTGGGTGTTTAGGGAGAAGAGACCATAGAGGAAGAAAAAAGAGGAAATGGCAATGATGCAACATTATGGACGGACAAAGAGCGTGGTGAAGCGATCAAAGAAGTACTTGGAGGAAGCACTTTATGTGAGGCTTTTCAAGGAAGGTGGCTCTGAAGTCAATGTTCGGCAACAGCTTAATCAGTTCATCAGGAGCGGCAAGCGCGTTTACAAATGGGAGGTTGGAGACACCCTCAAGAAACTTCGTTCACGGAAACTCTACTTTCCTGCTCTCAAGGTGCCTTTTTTTTTTTAAACCATGATTACCATTTATTGTTAGTTCTAATTAATTCATGTTGGATCATTTCATTTTCTCGGCTCATAGAAAGACCTTGTAGTTACATAGGACACCAATGAATAGTTAAATGGATTTGATTACTAACAGTGCACAGCTGCTGTTTGGCGCTAAACACTTTCGGGTTTATGCGGCCTGGTGCAATTTTTAGCGAAGCTTGGCTGTGTCCAGTAACAGAGCATACCAATTATGAGTTAGCCAATAAACATTGTCTTCACTTTAAATTTTCTTCTTTTTTGTTAGGTGGTATCTGCAGAAAGTGTGTGTTTTATTTCCTCATACAGCACCAATTGCTTAATGCTTTAGAGGGTTGCAATTGCTCAGTCCCAGTACTACTTCTATGTCTTCGTAAGAATAGGTGTTTCTTGCAAAGTGCAATTTTATGAAGGAAATAATGCTAATGTTGGCTTACTAAGTTACAAACTTATGTATTGAAACTATTGATTGTTTTAATCACAGTGGTGGGAATGATAGCAATTAGTGGGCAATATGTCTACAAGACTATAGCATTCCATTATCCATTCCCAGGATTGGCAAATACCTTGATCTCTGTAAATATACTGATAATACAAATATTAATTAGATATTCACTTTTGTTGTATTTTTTAAAATTCAATTAATGCAATGTATATTCATGATTCATTTTGAGCACTAAATTAAGACATCATAGTTTGCAATTAGAGATTCACTGAACCCCTAATTGGAAGTTGCTCGTGTAACAGCTGTCAGAAACCATGGCTAAGAGGAACATGAACAAGACAGTGAGTGACCATGCTATACATCTAGATTTGCTTGCAAAATCCAGAGGTATTGCTGCAGCTGAAGATTATTTTGTTAATCTTCCTGAATCAGCAAAAAATCACCTATGCTATGGTGCCCTTCTCAACTGTTACTGCAAGGAGTTGTTGACTGAAAAAGCCGAAGGACTCATAGAAAAGATGAAGGAGCTCAACCTTCCTTTGACTTCCCTGTCTTACAACAGCCTCATGACTCTTTACACAAAGGTTGAGCAACCAGAAAAGATTCCCGCCATCATACGAGAAGTGAAGGCTAGCAGTATTGTGCTTGATTCATACACATACAATGTCTGGATGAGAGCTCTTGCTGCTGTTAATGATATTTCTGGGGTGGAAAGGGTTATTGATGAGATGAAGAGAAATGGTCAAGTCACAGGAGATTGGACAACATATAGCAACTTAGCATCAATTTATGTTGATGCTGGCTTGTTGGACAAGGCAGAAATGGCACTCAAGGAACTGGAGAAGAGAAATGCTTGCAAAAATCTTTCTGCTTACCAGTTTCTAATTACATTGTATGGGCGAACAGGTAACTTACATGAGGTTTATAGGGTCTGGCGTTCTCTAAGGTTGGCATTTCCTAAAACTGCAAACATAAGCTATCTGAACATGATTCAGGCACTGGTTAGGTTGAAAGATCTACCAGGAGCTGAAAAATGTTTCCGAGATTGGGCATCTGGGTGCTCAACCTATGACATCCGAATTGCAAATGCTCTCATTAGAGCTTATGCCGAGGAAGGTATGTTGGAGAAGGCTGAAGAGCTCAAGGAACAGGCTCGAAGGAGAGGGGCCAAGCCAAATGCTAAAACCTGGGAGATATTTATGGATTATCATTTGAGAAAACAAGACTTTAAGTTGGCCGTGGACTGTATTGCCAATGCAGTATCAGTCGGTAGGGGGAATGGTGAGAAGTGGATTCCATCACCAAATATTGTTAATACTATGATGAGGCATTTTGAGCAAGAAAAAGATGTTGATGGTGCAGAAGGTTTTCTAGAGATATTGAAGAAGTCCAAGGATTCTCCAGGGGCCGAGGTATTTGAATCACTTATTAGAACTTATGCAGCTGCTGGCAAGACCTCCTCTGTTATGTGTCGAAGATTGAAGATGGAGAATGTGGACTTGAGTGAGGAAAGCAAGAAGTTGCTTGAGGCAATATCGGTGGAGTGATTCTTTTTTTTAGAATTTTGATTGTAGTAAAGGTCAGATCAAGTGGTCTATCCACAGTTTTTCCTTTGGTAATAAAATTTGGAATTTTGCTCAAAATTATTTTGGAACTTTTGAAGTGATACATGTTGTAGACCATTGAGGGCCCCTCATCCGATTGAATTATGAAATGGAGATTGTTTTAGGTGACGCGTTCAGCTTTGAAGCATGGCTCTATAACTTGGGTATGTATCTCAACTCCTAAGTCCTTAGCATGCTACTTAGAAGAAAGTTATTGTACACTCTTTCTTGTCATTGATTCTCAGACATGTTTTAAATTTTCCATTTGTGCTGATTTGTCAGTGCGAAGGGCCGGTAAATTGGAAAAGAGAATTAACGGGATGGGAATCGAACTCTTAGCATCATCAATCATTAAAGTGTTGCTCACCTGAAAGACACATTATTCAAAGTAGTTAATCCAAATAATACTTGATGCATGTTACAGGCCTCTTCTCAAATATCAAGGAACAATGTGTCAAGAGGCCTTTAGCTCACTTTAAAAAAAAGCCATATTTCCCTCTACCAATACGAAAGTTGTGATGAAAAATCAGTAGTCATATATGGTGTTTGCAGCCATTTATGCCACTAATTGTTGAGGACTCAAGAAGCCATCAGATCATAACATAGGCACATTAAACCCCTCACTCACTCCAGTTATAGAAGTAAAGCAGAAAAGCAAAGCAAAGCAATCATAACCTAAACACATCTAGAGTCTGGTTTTTCAGAGTATTCCGACAAACTCAGCTCCAATTTGTGAGTTTATTTGTGACCATTCATCTGCCAACTCTACCTATGCTTCAAACTCCACTTACTATACAAGCATGCAACAATGTAAAGACAGCGACATGACATTACTATCTTCAACTCTTTGTATAACCTAATCACAGGGTTCACCCTCCACTCACCCTTGAAAACTTTCACTATTGTCTGCTACTCATTATTCTTGCTGATCTATGCAGATTTATTCAGATTGATATCTATGAGAAATTCTAACTTATTCCTTGAGGAAGAGCATTTTTTTTTTATTCTAAGAGGAGAGATAAACACAAATTTAAAAGTAAAAAAATATGTTAAGTCCTACAAACGTGGGCCCTTTTACATTCATTGTGTGTATCTTTCTTATTCTGAAGTAAAAAAAGTTTTACTCGAAGAGGAAGATAGAATGCTTTGATATCTATGCTATGATTACCGCTGATGTACATATGTTAGCCTATAATTTCCCCACGTGTAAGTCACAGTCAGCCACCTTCTCAATGAGTTGGAGTGCTCATTTAAGAGGCTTCAAAAAAGTAACTACTTACACATCCTCGTTGATTTGAATCCACAAATGAAATCTTTCTTCAGTCTAATTAGTCTGCGCTAAATACAACACTGTAATATGGCACGATAATAAAATAAAGAGCTTATACACTCACTTATGTGGGCTTATATTTAATGCACTATTTCTTACATAATGTTATGGATTGATAGTTCTTTAATTGAGATCGGGCGGTGCATATTTGTCATTTTTGACCAACATGTTAGCATTTCAACAAATTTAAACCATATTTAAATAGATAAATGAAGTGTTATAAATTTTGTCCTTAATACAACAAAATCTTATGCATAACACGTCCAAAAACAACATAAGGAATATTTGCTTTGAGTGCACTTGATACAACATTTGCTTTGAGTGCACTTGATACAACATTCGCTCTTGGCCAACGGGCTTGCGCCTGATGCACTAATAACATTCCTTTAGCTGCAACATTCTTGCACCTTTGTTCAAAATCTACTCCAACTTCTTGCTCCCCTAACAGCAAAGTCCTTAACATCATCTTTTTGTGAATTTGAGGAATGTTTACTTTTTTTTTTTTACAACCCTTGTATTTGGACGAATTGCATTTGTTCCAATTGTCAATTTGGATTTGATGAGAACTCTTTCCACCACCCGAATCACTAGTCAATCCACTATGCTTAGAATGTCTTCTTACCTACTTCTCCTCCTTGCCTACTTTTTAAGTGTTTGGCAAGTCCTTGGGAGCTTAGCAAGATTAGTACTTGGTGTAAAGTCAAGAACATATGACCACTTGATCTATTTTTTAGCAACTGGGCTTTGATATCAAATGTTACAGGCTGGTAGCTCTTTAGTTAAAACCATGCGGTGCATGCTTGTCATTTTTGGCCAACATGCCATCCTTCTAAAAAAAAAAAAAATTCAAGCCACACTTAAATGGATGAACAGGATTTTGTAGATTTTGTCGCCTGTACAATCAAAATCTTATACACAACATGTTTGAAAGCAACATAAGGAAGTAAACCAAAGCAACTGGACAATCGAGCTTTAAGAATGCTACACATAAATAGCCTTTAGAGAGCAACAGGTAAGGGATAATCAAATAGGAAGAGGGATAACTCTTTTTTATTGATATATGCATAATTACATAATTTAGAATGTGTTGGGAGAGACACCAAGCCAACACATTTCTAGGATCTCTAGACTAGTGCCAATGAGCTCCAAATGAGTGCTTGACAAGGTTTCAATGTGCCTTTGATAAGCTGCCAATACTCCCTCTAAAGAGTATTTTGAGCCAAAAGCTAGATGGCACAAATAGGCATACTTTTTCCGATTTAACATAAATCATCTTCTCATAGCTTCAGTGGAGTTTATGCACCATCTTAGATGGATGCGTGTAACACCCCTGAGGTTAATCTAATTAGACTCGAGCATATGTTGGGAAGGGTGGCTAGTTAACCTTGAGCTTTGTTCCTTGAGAGTGGACAAGTCAACCACTCTTTAAGAGATGATTGACCAGTCGGTATTAAGTTAAACAAAATCAGCGAGTGAAATTCAAGACAACAAAATCTTAGTGCAGTCAGGCCATCACCTAAAGTTAAAAGTCCTGTTGGGAAGAAGTCCTATTGCACATTGTAGCCAAGGATTCCACTAAGAAGGCGTGAATTGGTTTTAGGATTTTATAATTTTTCAAACCTCTTTTAAATTTTCATAAAATTTTAATAGCTTGGAAACAAATGATTAATAATCTCATAAACCAGCCTTAGTAATCTAAAACTCAACACATTAATTACTCAACATTAATTTAAACAATGATGTATATCAAGACAATAAAGTGTAGAAGACAAATTGAAGAAAAATAAAAGAGTGGGAAAGGGAGATTGCAATGCAAATTTTTATAGTAGTTTTCCCTTTGAAGATTAACTCTAAAGTATACTTTCACTTTGCAAGTTTGAATCAGGCTGGGTTCCACTAAGGCATGAATTAGTTTAATTATAACTTTTCAAATCAATTTTCAAAACCCCTTTCAATTTTCATAAAATTTCAATAGTTCAGAAACAAATAATCAATAATTTCATAAACCAGGCATAGCAATCTAAAGCTTAACATATTAATTACTTAACATCAATTTAAACAGTGATGAATATCAAGAAAATAAAGTGCATAAAATAAATTGTAGAAAACTAAAAAAGTGGGAAAGGGAGATTTCAACACAAATTTAAGATCAGTTCTAAATATTACATCCACACTTCAAGTTCGAATCAAGCTTGATAACACTATGACTTGTCCCTCCAAGTTTAAATCTAGCATAAGGAGAAGCCTCTAATATGATTGTATGCCCTAACAATTAAAACCCCTTTGAGATACCTCACTTAAAGCTAAGGAGACAAGAGATGCCACACTGTTTCTAACCTAGAGTTTGCTAGCCCTAAAAATACCTAGAAATTTTGAGATGAATTAAAAGAAAACAATAAGAACTCAAAAGTTCAAATTATAAATTGAAACTCTAAAGTTAAGAATTTTCTCAAATCTAGCTCAAGATATTGTAGTAGAATAAATAAATGAAGCATAGAAGAAATGAGCAGTATTTGCTTCTTGGAATTTATGGTTCACACTGAGGAAATAAGAGCATAAGGCATTTATAGTGAAAAAGTAGTAAATGATTGTTATTTCAGAATTTAGTTCAATTGAGTTGAGTCATGAGTTGAATCACGTAGGCAAATTTTGAACTACGAGTCAACTTGTGAAGATAACATGGCTCTTTATTGAAATTTTGGCCTTCAAAAGTTAATTTGCGTGCTCAGCTTAAGGAATTGCAATTTGACTCACATACACAGTTCAAAAACTACGAATCAACTTGCCCAAAATGCAATGCTTACAAGCAAAATCTAATAGGCTATAAGTTGACTCATGAGTCAACTTGCGAGCTTAAGATTTACAAATTTAAATTTTTGTTTTGAAGATGTTGATTAAAAAACATTTATCAACAATTTCAAAACATTTATTTCAACTTAAAAGCATATTTTCCAAGTGTAAAACTTTGTTAAATCATTTAAGAATATGGAGAAATACTTTTGAAGAAATTTTAAAAAATCCTTGATGTAAATCTTTGAGGCAAATGTTTCTTAAAATTAACTTAAATCATAAGCTAAATTTAAATAAATCCTAATCTTTACACTAAAGTGATCCTAGGCCTAAACTAAGTCTTCATCAAGCATTCCAAGGTGTCATAGTTTAGGACTTGTGACCAAATTTGGTAGGCAAAAGTGTTTAGATTTGGACAAAACTTGACACAAAAAATCATGCATGAAGAGAAGATCATGTGGTGCGAATTTAAAGGAAAATGCTTATGTAGATTATTTTTCTAATTTTTCTCATTTTGAGGGTGTTTATATAATTTTGACCAAGGTAACTTGTCCATGCGAGTAGATAAGCATATGACTGTGATCCTTGGATTTTTATCTTTGCGTTAATGTATTGTAATGCATTAAAACCCTTAGGAGTTGAGAGAAAAGTCTTTATATAAACTAAGAAAAAGTATGTTTACTCCTGTTGATAAGGCTTTTACTTAGAATGCTCTTTAGGTGGGATTGCCCAGTGACCCGAGGTGGACATCGAGGCACTCATTTAGGGGATCAAGTGTATGGGCTTATGTCACGACCCAATCCCCGGGCACGTGACCGGCGTAGTAGGTCACCCGTAAGAAACCTACTACAAGCCTGATAGTGCACATATCACACCAATGCATAAATTACTTTAACAGACAAATATAAATACTAAATAGAAAATTCAACAGAGTTCCCTCTATTTTTCGGACACCTGGCTATATAGCCTTCACAAAAAACATCAAGGGCTACACGCCTATCAGAAGCTGTAGCATATCACACAATACATATATTTTATTCAGTAGCCCAGACTAGACATTACACAACCAACTGAGCATCCAGGACTCAAACATATGCATAATGCTTTCCTATCTAACTGCCAAACCATTTTATTATTTTATACCTTTTTATCTCCGTAGAAAGTGGGGCCACCTGATCAATGGCTTGATCCTGAATCGAGATAATGTGGGGAAGTAACAGGAATATTCTTTGACTCTGAAAAATATAGAAAGAAGAGTAGTGAGTTTCAATGAAACTCAGTGAGCAAACAATCCCCTCAAAACCATTTATTGCTTATAAAACAAATCTAATATCATTTTTAGTCATAAAACCTACTTACTCATTTAATTACCTTTATATTAAATAAAAGATTAGAAAGTCAACATTTTTGTAAGAAAATCATGTATCAGAAAATATAATATCCAGTATCATAAAACCAATATCAAAATAAGTCTTTATGAAAGATAAATTTTACGTAGCATAGGCATGACAAAAAACCATGTCTTTCAAAAAGTTCCATTGA
>JANHAO010012795.1:0-16172 GCA_026873985.1 Saraca asoca | reverse complement strand
TGGTAACATTAAACAAATACTACAAAAGATCGATATTCAGTGAGCCTCAAGATTAATGCTCAAGAAAAAAAGAAATAATAATTTAACTTTTCTTAATTTGATATATGTCAAGGGAACAATTCAATTTTATTATATATATAAATATATAGTAGATTAGTAGATTTTTTTTTTTTTACTTCAGATTCTAAGTAGTACATAAATACTTAACTTATTAAGTTATGCACTTATTTTTATGTCAACCAATCTTCAGTTCGTAACCAACCACCATAGCAGTTATTGTAATGTTAATTCCTATTTAAATAACTTTAAATTTTCAATCAAATTCTTTTGGATTGATTAGCTTAGATATAGTTAATCCTCCGGTGAACCATAATTAAGATTTCAGATTAATCATCCCAATGTATAAGGGGAATTTTTGTTTGAGCTTGATTTCTTTTTATTGAAAAATAATTTGAAATTGACATCCTGAATAGTATCCAATATTGTCTTGGAACTTTTTTATTTTCTATGTCTTGAATTCGAATTTAAAACATTACATGTTAAATGACTTATTACTTATGCTAATATATAAAAAAAACTAATTTTATAAATTTTGAATTGATGATAAACTCTATTCTTTCATAATAGTTTTGGGTGTATGTTGCATGGTGGTGCAAATGAGCTGAGTTGAGCCCAACAACTATATACTCAAGCCTGAGGTCGTTAAGAATAATTGAGTGAGTTTGAGCTTGAGCTCATTAAACCTGAAAATTTTAAGTTAACACTTGATCCTAACTTAAATACAAGCCTAAATGAGTTTGCACAAATTTATAGGAGCAATATGTTACTTAATCCAAAATTTTCATCCAATATAAAGTATTTGAGTTTGAGCTTGAGTTTGGA
The DNA here is from genome assembly GCA_026873985.1 of Saraca asoca. Lineage (NCBI taxonomy): Eukaryota > Viridiplantae > Streptophyta > Magnoliopsida > Fabales > Fabaceae > Saraca > Saraca asoca. The sequence goes on along the minus strand of JANHAO010012795.1, from coordinate 15,290 downwards.
TTGAATATGAGTCTAAACGAGTTTATACAAACTTACACAAGTAGTTTGTTATTTCATCCAAATTTAAGCATATAAAAACTTGTCTTTCACAAATGTACCAAGCACCAAAGATTTTTTTTTATCTCGTTTTACATATTAATATAATATTTCTCTACAATCATCAAGTCCATCACAAAATATCTACACAAGCATTATATAATATCAACAATTACTCTTAGCAAAAATAATAAATACTGTACTAGAAAATCAATACTTCTCCTTAAGGATATGTGACTTAACCATTACTAATGTAATTGAATTATTTGTTTATTATATTATATATAATAAAAATAAAATTTTATTTTTTGTAATTAGACTCATTTAGGCTTACAAACAATTTTAGTTGAGTAATATGAGGCTCAAGCTTAACTCATATATTAATCATGCTTAGCTTGTTTAGGCTTTGATTTGTTTAAAATCGAATTCAAATCAAGTTTTTTATGAGCTAATATCATGTTGCTCATGAGTAGCTTGACTTGTTGTATTGCTAATGGTCAATAATTAGATTCCTATGTCATTATCCATTTCTCATTTCCCAATAGACTTTGACCTCTTTGTATCCATAACAAAAGTTTGTACCATTTATTATTATTTTAAAATATATGGTTTATGCAAAAAAATTAGATTTCGATTATTAAGTTCTTGTGTAGGTTGTGTAATATTTTTAAGATTGTTACCCTAGCTAAGGATTGTTAGCATTTTTTATATGATTACTTTGTTATCATAATTTCTCTTGATTTTGATGTTGAAAACAATTTATATCTAATCAAATATTTTAGTGTTTGATATTTGTTCTGCAAGATCAAAGAGCATATGATTCAAGAGATCTATAACTACTTTCAACAATTATTTTATCTTTTATAGGATTTTTTTGTAAGTGAAATTCTAATCAAACTTGATATAAATAAAATTATTAAAACTAATAAATTAAGGTAGCAATAAATCTCTTGAAGTAATTTAAAATCAAATATTTTTCAAATAAAATTTTTAAATGATCTATCACAAGTGCAAGTTTTATAAAAACTATTTTACATTGTATGAATTGATTTATGTTGAAAAACTTGTGAAAACTATTTGAATCGATTTAACAATTAATTCATGAAGAAAAGTTTTGAAAAATATTTTTATCAAAGGATATGAAAATTACCTGAATTGATTCTTTAATTAATTTAAGACCTGATTTCAATATACTATGATTCGATTCATATATCGATTCAAGTCTTGAATTTCTTTATGATATTCATAAATGAATCCATTCACAAATTAATTTATTAATTAGTAATCATTACGAATTAATTCACGAATCAATTTAAGGACTGAAAATTTAATTATTTTTCAAATGTCAGTTACAACAACTATAAATACCCTTAACCCCAATTCAAACCTAACAATTTTCATAACAAACACACTTATTCAAGAGGGAAAATCTTAAAGCTATTCGAGCTTAACTAGATTCATTACTACCTCACTTTATCTAATCGATTCAAGGATCTTTTATCAAGATTTGAAGAGAATTCACAATTAGATTTTTAAGATCATCATCTCAAAATTGAGTATTGTATATCTTTACCTTGTTTCTTGATTTTACTTTTCGATTTCTAGGTTGATAGGAATCTGATTTTTTATTTTTATTTGGCAATTTCTAGGTTGATAGAAATTGGAAATACAAGAAAAAAGTTAATCTTCCTTTTGTATCTTCTTTAGTTGTGAGGTTGATTACAGTTAGTTGAAGATTGCATTGAATTCTTAGAATATTTTTAAGTTATGAGGTTGATCATAGTTTGATGAGATAGAAGAATTGTTGTATCTAAGTTAGCAAGAGTTCAGCTAATTCTTGTGTTTTAGGTTTTATAAGAGCCCAATGTAAATCTTGTTGTATGAACTAGCTGTTCAAAAGCTCAGTTAAAATCTTGTTGTACTTAATAAAAGAGGTTATCCAATTGAGGATTAATCCAGTGGATGTAGACTTCATCTATGATTTTAAGTGAAGTTGAACCACTTTAAAAATTACAGTGCTTTTATTTTTTCTTTATAGTTCTTTATATTTCTACAATTTATCCTTACTATAAGATTATATTCTGTAATTTAATTTTATTGCACTATCATAATTATGTTGTGCTGATTTAACATTTCTACTGCAATACTAGTTCATTATAATTCTATTGAACTACTATATTGAAAATGCTGTAATGCTGTTTCTGTAATAAACTATTTAACTATTAACATTGTTTAATTGCTAAATTGAAAGTTTAACTACATTCTTATATAATTTGTCTCATTTGCTTAAATAAATTTGATATTCAAAATCAAATCAGTCACTCCAATTAAGATACTAATTATCTAATTAGCTTCCAAATCTAAAAACAATTGCATTAAGACTTCTACTTTTGCAATTAAAAAAGAATCCAATTTATTTTTAAACAGAGTACACAATTTACAAATGTAAAAAGTGCAAGATCATTTTTATTACTCTGATATATTTTTTTTGGGACCTATAGGTTGATGAATATTCCAATCTCTAATGGCTAAATGTGGTGGTTAGGAGCCACTTGCACAAAGACTTGAGTGGTGAATACCATTAAAGCCATCCCAAAACTAAAGATGGAGAGAATTTAAATAAGAGAGTAAAGTATTGAATAGTTATAAATCAAACTTATACATTCGGAGGGATAAAAGAAGTCTTTTCCTTAGCTGAAGTCCTTAGCTAAATTAAGCCTTATTCATTTCATTGGACTTTTAGCCTTATATTTATCACTATCCCCTTTTTTTTATTGGTAAGGTTTGTTTGAGTATTTTTGTTATGTTTATGATAAAGCACTATCTAGTTATACCCCAAATTAGGTTAAAATTCCATTCTCTCTATTACCATATTGAAATTGTTGTTGGGCATTAATTAGCCATTTAAAAACCCCCTAATGGTCTTGATCTAAAAATTGGCATTTCTCATTCGTTTCTCAAGAACTAATTCCCTTTTAATTCACCCTTGATTAAGACTCTTTCAAAATTGTTACTATCTTTGGCTTTAATGTTGTGATCCATGTATGATTAATCCTAACCATTCATTTCCTTCAATCTTGGCCCTATATTGAGTTTCCTTGGCTTATAAATTTCTTTTGTATTCCTTAATATCATTAGACATATACTTTTCCTTTCAATTCTCATTGTCATTCTTTGTGGGTCTTTCCATTATCTTGGTTGCTTACCATTTCCATGTTTTTAATGTTTGTTAGTGATTTTCGTAGACATGTGTCCTAAATTTGGAACCATTTAAAGAGAGTGATGTTCTTCTATTATTATCACGATGATGTATCCCTCAAAGATTTGTGTCAAATTCCATTCAGTCTTTGTGTGGATATTTAGGACATTACATTGAATAATACTAAAAGAACTCTTTGGATTGTCATGAATGAGCTTCTAAAGATTGCAAAAATTTGCATTCTCTATAATAATGGGCCGATGATGTCGAATTCTGATGGTAGCTTTGTCATCAGATTTCATTTAAGGGTTTCTGTTAGCCAAAGTAGCAGTGGACTATAAATTGTGCTAATGAATCACTATCTACCCCATACTAAACTTGTTGCAACAATTCTCAAAATGTATCTTTGAAACAACTCTTGTAGATTTGATTGACAATTCCTTGCAGGCAATATGGTCCAACAAGGAAGAACAAAGGAGATTAATAAGAGTAAATTTGGATGATAGTGAATAGCCAGTTAATGAGCAACTATTTGAGATGGCAACTATAATGATAGCTTTTTGATCATTTTAAAGATTAGTTTTGATAGGACTTGCAAGAAATTTGTCTTCTAATCGTTGTTCTAGACATATTTGTAATTGTAGACCATAGAAATTGCTTAGAGAAAATTTGCATAGTGTAAAGGCTTTTTGTACTTTATTTCATAAATGATTTGATATTTCATATTATAAAATTTTCATTTCGCACTTTTATACTGGATAACCTATAACTTTTAACTTTTGTAAGAAGTGAACCATTCGTAATGAATAAACCATTTCTTCTTTTATTTAGCATCATTTTGCTTGTTTAACACTATTTAGGCTAGAAGTATACCCCTTTTTTATGATTAAAGAATCTTTTATAGTGACCATCCATGTATATAAGTTTTTTATTGAGATTATTTAGTCAATTGGCCTTTTGTGTTAATCTTTGTAAGAAGTTTTGACTAGTTTTATTCATTTATTAGCATGTTTGTATGTATGACTAATAATGTTTTGCATTGCACTTTTGGCAATTTTTGTTAAATATCTTCGGCAATTTGTGTTTAGTTGTGCCATATTCTAAAGATTGTGCATCTTATGTTTATTGATATCCTATATTGATCATTTAAGTAACTTCTGTTAAAGGTTAAGTAGTTTGTGCTTATTGGTATCTTGTACTAAGTATTTGAATAGCTTGTGCTTGTGGAAGCTTGTGCCAGAGGTTGAGCAACTTGTCCTTATTAGTATCTTGTACCAAGAATTTGAGTAACTTGTGTTTACGGCAGCTTGTGTCGAAGATTGAGCAACTTATGCTTATTGGTATCTTTTACTAAGTATTTGAGCAGTTTGTGCTCATGGTAGCTTATGCCAAAGGTTGAGCAGCTTGTGCTTATTGTATCCTATACCAAGTATTTGAGTAACTTGTGCTCGTTGGTATGTTGTACCAAGTATTTAAGCAACTTGTGCTTGTGGTAGCTTGTAACGAAGGTTAAGCAGCTTATGCTTATTGATATTTTTGATTTATTGGTTAACCTGGGCTTCTTTGTCTAATTGCAACTTTGAATTTCTTGTGTTCAAAAAGCATTTAGAAGTATCACATCTTTGTTGACATTGTGGTTGGAGCTTTGAATTTGGGAAATGAAAATTCACAAACATAGTAAGTGATGATACAAATTTCTAATCAAGTATCTAAGCATATAACCATTTTACTTCTTCGCTTCTTCTCTTTCTGATCTAACAATAGGTGCTTTACCATTTATTGATCGTGTCTCCAATTATAGTTATTCTTCAACTCTAGACATGATGGAAATTCGAGGGACCACTCAAGGGATTGATGAACAAAAAATATATTTCCACATTTATTTCCTCTTATACTCTGCCTCTTAGAATGTTAATTAAGCTTAATTTAGTGAATTGACCTTGTGTTGAGATTTGGTCATGATTTAGAGTTTAATTAAATTAATTGCTTAATGTTGTATTTTTGACACTTTTTTAGGTTTTGGGCTATAACTTGAGTTCCAGATGTTGGATTGGGTCAATGTTTATATAGTAGGAAAGTAAGAGAAAACTTTACAACTTTCATGCTGACGCCAGAGCCTAATTCTACCATTTAGAGTCTCAAAATGTGCTGTGAAGTTACCCTAGTGTTTTCAATTCAGATTGACCTTGTCATAATGATTGGATCATAACTGAACTTTAATAGGGTCAAATAAGGTCAAACTAAAGCTTAGAGGATTCTAAGGTCCAAGCTAATGATTTCAAGCCTTAAACATAGTGAAACTATAAAATTTTAAAGGTCAATATAGAGGCTAAAGTTAAGCTAGCATTTTTACTCTCCAGAGGACTGGTTTTATGTTTAGACTTTTTATAATAGCTTAGGCTTTTTTTATTTTTGTTGAATTAATTAGTATTTTTGTTGGGCTTTCTAGTTTATAAGTTTAGCCTATTTTAGGTAAGTAACAACTAAAAAGGAAGGCTTATTTTCTTTGGAATTCAAATCACTCATTTTATGAAATTGAAGAGTATTCATCTTCTTGGAAGTTTCTTTCCTTGGGTTCTTCATGAACTATTAATTTATTAAAGAGTTTTTTGCTTTATGGTGTCAAATCCATCACTTATCACTTTTTTTCTATTTAATCTAGAATGTGGCATGAATATCCTTCTTTTTCTTTTCAATTTGGTTACTGAATTTTGGAGGATCCATGGGCATCTCCAAGGGAGATCACATCAGGACATTTGCCCCTCCTCCAAATTGTTCATGTAACATCTCTATGTAGCACACTAATCAACTATGACTTGACTAACACCATTATTGGTAGGGAATTTCATTAATAGATGTAGAGTTGACACAATAGCCCAAGCTTAATTCAATGATGGCTATTTAAGAATTGTAATGTAAGCTATGTTAAAGGCATCCACCACCCAAAATTTGAAATCTAAAGTTTGCACTTAAGGCCATATTCCTAAAGATCCCCTCTGCTTGACTGATCGTAAAACAAGCACTTGCTTTCTTGAAAAACTAATAAGATTTCCTTGATATAAGGTTAAATTTCCTATTGGGATGTGCATTGCTCTTAGCGTATAAGTGTGTAAGATGTCAACCGAGCTCCTCTAATTGACTAAGATTCTTTTTACAACATAGTTGTGAATGGTAACTATGATCACTATTAGATTGTCCCCGTTTTCAATCAAAATTTGGAAGCTAGTCTTCCTTAGAGAAAGATACTGTCAAATTTTGCTTCTGCTTTAACCTTCTCCCACCAACAGTCATTACCATTTGCATATGTTTCTTTCTTGCATTTTTGAATACTTCTTCCTTTGCAAATCCTCTGCATAGTCTCCATGACCTTTACAACCTCAGTTAGTGTTCCCTGAGGCTCCATGCTCTTATTTTTTGCCCTTGCATCTGGAGAATGCAACCAGGGTTATTCTCGCTCCTTTTAGTCATTCCATGATTTATATAGTTGTTTATCATGATTATATCTTTTGTCGATTTAAGAACTCTTCTTCTGATCATTGCTTGGATCTCATTCTTTAGGTTTGTACACTTATCTATATTATGAGTCCAATGTTTATGAAACTTGCAATATTCTTTCATTCCCAGAGGCAGTGGTTTTCTAACTTTTTTGAGGTGGCAACTTCATTAACTTAACTTTTTTGACATCATTTATGATAGTCTTTAATGAAACATTCAGTGGTGTGCAGTTGTTGAATCGTTACTTTGAAAAGAATTAATTCATTTGATCACCTCTATAATTGCAGTGATGTTCCTCTTCTGCTTGCTTAGCTTGCCTTTTTGCCTATTCTGTCTCTTTAGCATTTTTACTGATCTTGCTAGAAGGTTGGTGAGATTTTCCACCATCTTTTTGCTAAAGATTTGGAAAAGTCTTCTCGTTATAGCCCTATCGAGATTGAATGCATAACCATTGCTTCCTAAAGGTTTTTTTTATCTAAAAAACTACTTAGTTGAATTAGCCAAGTTAATCTTTCAATGACTTATTTTTTCCTTGCTTTATCATCATTAATGATGGACTAGTCTTTTTGTGCGCTTGGGAAATGGCAAAGTGCGCAAGAATTTGATTGGCCAAATCTCAAAATCATCCAATTGAGTTTGCTTTTAGGCTTATGAAGCCTCCTCTAGAGTATATAAATAATTGGGGGGCTTCACAAATGAATGATACAAGTAAAGATATGAGATAGAAACCTTTGAAAGTAAAGAGAGAAAACCTTCAATTGTTTTCCCACAAAGTAGTTTTTATATCTTCCAGCCCTTTCAAAAATAGGAGACATAAAACTTTGTAAGCAACAAGAGAAAACTTTTAAGTGCTTTCCCACAGAGTAGTTTTTAATTCTTCAAGAGACAAGATGTAAAACTGTTGTAAGTGAAAAAGGAAAACTCTCAAATGCTTCTTGTATAAGTGTCTTTAACTCTTAAAAGAAGGGAAAAAAGATAGAAAACATATAACTTCTATAGCCAATGAGATAAAATCTCAAGTGCATCTATCCGAAGAGTCTCCAAGTCTTCAAGAAGTCCTATGTAGCCTTCGGGAGGATGATTTTAAATTTTCAATTAAAGTAAGAGAGCAAGCACAAAGGCCCTTTTTATCAAATCGAGGAAAAAAATTCAAGTTCAAGTTGAAGGAGGAGATCGAGCCTAAAGGCCTTCATCTTTGCCAACATTGGCAAGTTAATCAAATGACTATAGGAGAGAGAGAATTCTTAAAAATTGAGGAATTAAAAATTGTAATTGGTAACCAAATATTAATGTAATTTAATACATGAAATTTATGTACAAATTTCTGGTACACCCAATGGGACACTCTTTTCCTCACATCTTTCTTGTCAAAAGGAAAGGTTAAACTTTAAATCAAAGTCCAAATCTTAAATTCAAAAAAGCTGTGGAAAATAGGTGTGGCTTCTAGAAAATCTAGTCACTACTGAAGGCGGAAGTCCATTTGCTACTATATCAAAGACTAAGGTTGGAAAAACTACATTGGTACCTCATTTGGCGAAGTTTTCGAATTGTGAAAAAAAGAAGGTTGTTACTTTTAAAAGAATAAGTGATAATCATTATCAGATTCAAGTGCTAAGTCATAAACTACTTTGAGTCCCCAAAAATGAGATGGGCTGATTATTAATGAATTGGAAGACTTCCTACTAGTGATGACCACGAAAGCTAAGTTTGCAGACATTCATTTCCAAGAAATGTCTAAAATTTGAGGTTGTTGTGACTCTTTTGAAGCTATAAGCTACTTTTGGGGGAGATTTTTTTAGCTTCAAAGGACATAAAATTTCCAAGAACTTTTTTGGCTTTAAGGAGCATAAAACTCATCCTAAGAAGGATGATCTTAAGTCCTTGGAACAAAAACAAAAGAAAGAGCAACAGGATTGAAAGGTTATTCAACGTGCCTTTTGAGAATTTGATAAAATCTCTATGGCTTCATTATTTGTCCAACAACTTCCACACATGATTGTGGACATAACCTAAACCCAATATGAAGGCTCCCCATAGTCTTTTTTGGTTTAAGTGAAAACATATTCTCGGAAGATTGATGAGATATGTATGCTGTTGTGTCATAAAAAATTACTTTGTGCACCAATTTTGTAGGCAAACATACTGTGTTTGACATGAAACTTGATGAAAGTATGGAAGTTTTCTAGTACAAATTTGAAAGCAATTTGACTTATGTATTATTTTTTGTTTCCCATTTTGGGGCTATTTATGTAATTTTAATTAAGATAACTTGTCCAGTACAAGTATAAAAGTATATGGTTGTGATCTTTAGATTTTTAGCTTTTCATCTATGTAAAATAATGTATAAAACCCTTCTCAAGTTAAGAGAAAAGGCCTTATGTTAACTCTTAAAAAGCATGTCTAGTTTTGGGCCTTTAGCTTAAAATGCTTTTTAGGTGAAGAATGCATGGTGACCCATGGGGGGCATCATGACACTAGTCTTGAGTTGGAATGTGTGGCTTGGTGCCTCCTCTATACACTCTAAGCTATGTAATAAATCTTAATATGAATAAAAAAAGTAGCCTCTTTTTAATTTATATTATCCCATATTTTATCCAGTTTTGCCTGTATTTTCCTTATATTGCATGAGTTGCATTTTTGGGTGCCTTGTGCTTGTTTTTTACTTGCTTTATGTTATTTGATGTATTATCATTGCCCTTACTTGTGAATGGATTGTTTGCCTTGATTGCTTATATAATGTTTTATGGGACTAACCATATTGGCTGACTTGCTTTTAAGTAGTAGATAGCAATTGTTGCATGGTCTAGCTTGTGATAATTAGTATTAGAGAAGGTTTTGGCCCATTTTGGTTTTGCCTTAGATTTGCTACTAAGATTAAAGACACACTATAATCATGTCAAATGTCACAGATATTATTGAACTTGATAGTAGGTTAGGACAAATGGAGGGGATGTTTAAAGTAGTTGAAGACATGTAACAAAATGATATCCTTGAACTTGTCAATAGGGCTAGGGAGTTGGAATTAGTCACTAGTTGGGTAGTTGCAATGGAATCTTGTTTAGGAATAGATTGAAAAACCTTGAGTGCTAATGCTAAAGGCAACTTGGGGGATATTGTTCGAGATTTGAAGGTCTAGCTAATGATATGAAGGCCTAGTTGAGAGTTTTCACTTAAACTGTTAGGAATCAAGGCCCTAACCATGGAGGATAAGAATATGGTTGTATGAAAGTGCCTTAGCCTTGCTCTTATGGTGGCTTGTGAGATGCCAAGGAGTTGGAGAATTTTCTCCTTAATATAGGACAATATTTCTAGGCGGTAAATACAAATTCTGAAAAAGCCATGGTCATGTATCTCGTTAGAGATGCCAAAATTTTATGGAGAACTAAGTATGGGGATATTATGATGGGTCAATGCACTATAAACTCCTAGGAGGATTTGAAGAGAGAATTGAAGTCATAGTTCTTCCCAAAGAATGTGGAGTATATTGCTAGGTGCCATATTTGGGATTTGAAACATATAGGTGCTATTCGAGAGTACGTGAAGAAGTTCTCAACACTAATGTTGGACATTCAAGACATGTTGGATAAGATAAGATGTTTTCCTTTTTTGAAAGCCTAAAACCCTAAGCAAGAACTGAGCTCCAAAGATAATAAGTGTAGGAATTGCTTGCTGCCTTAGCCATTGCAGAGTGTTTGATTGACTACTACACCACAACCTTAGCAAGAAGCCTCTAAAAACAATGGGTCTTCTTTTAGTGGAAGCGGGGGACTATCAAACAAGCCTGACAATGGCAAAAGTGGGGGATGGGATAATAGGAAAGGAGGGTCCAATAACATAAGTTTAACATTGTCTCACAATGCCTTTAACATTGGGGGAAAGAGACCTTTATTATGCTTTTTTTTTCAATGGTCTACATAAAGTGGTGGAATACCCTTGAAAAGTAGTCTTCAATGCTATACAAGCTATTAAGAAAGACCAAGATGAGGAGAGTGAGGACTATGATAATAAAGAGGAAGATTTTTTTGAGAATGGGAGCATTGTGATTCTTTAATGCATTAAAGATGTCGGTCAAGAGTTTGAAGAAGACTCCAATCATGAATCTATTGTATGTAATGGGACAAATAGTCGGAAAGGCCTCCATAAGCATAATGGTTGACACTGGTGCCATTCATCATTTCATCTTTAAGGGGGAAGGCAGAAATCTAAGCTTAACATTAGAGAAGGAAGAGTAGACTTTATCTTGGATTATGGTAAGGAAGAGCAGACTTTATGGTCACTTGAATGGATGACTTTGATGTTGTATTAGGGATGAAGTTCCTTTTAGCTCACTAGGCCTTACCTATTCCAGTAGCCAATTATCTTTTGATCATGGCTAAGAGCCTAAACATTGTACTTGTTCAAATGAAGCAACTCAAAGAAACTAGGCTCTTGTTTACTTTACAGTTCAAGAAGGGTGTAAAGAGGCAAGAACCTTCATTCTTAGTAGTCTTAGTAGGCAAAGAGAATAAGGGAGAGGAAGTTATGCCTAAGAAGTTTGAAATGTGTTGAAAACATTTGAAGATGTGATGCCAGACCAGTCACCTTTAAGACTTCTTTTGTAGAGAGCAATAGGTCATTAAATTGAATTATTACCTGATGTAAAGCCTATACTAAAGGACCTTACTATATGGCATCATTAGAATTGGTTGAGCTTTGGAAATGAGCTCTTAGATGTAGGGTTCATTCGACTATCAAAAGCACCATTTGGGGCTTACGTGTTATTTCAAAAGAAACAGGTAGTAGTACTTGACTATGTGTGGAAATTGTTGTGTTGAAAAAGTACCCTATCCCTCTTATTTAAGATCTCTTTGATAAGTTAAGCACTATCCGCTACTTCATAAAGTTGGATTTGAGGTTAGGGTATTACTAAGTTAGGGTGGCAAACAGAGATATGGTGAAGACAACATATGTCACTTGCTATGGCACTTTTGGATTTTTGGTTATGCTATTGAGGTTGACAAATGCTCTTGCTAAATTTGGCATCGTCATGAACCAGGTTTTTCATGACTATCTGAATAAATTTGTTGTCATTTACTTAGATGCATTATTATTTTTAGTTCCACATTAAAGAATCACATGGTGCACTTAAAATTAGTATTCGAGCTACTAAGGTAACATCAGTTATATGTGAAGCAAAAGAAGTGCTCATTTGCTTAGGAGCATATCAAATTTGTTGGACACATTGTTAAATGTAGTGGCATCCAAATGGGCATGAGGAAAGTGAGGGCTATCTAAGAGTGGGAAGCTCTAACCAGGGTGGCTGAGTTAAGATCCTTCTTAGGACTTGCCGACTGCTATCTTAGATTTGTAGAAGGATACTTAATATGATCTCCCATGGAGATGCCCAATATCCCCAAAATTGAAAAAGAAAAGAATGATATTCACACCACACTATAGAGAGGTCGAAGGAAAGTGATAAGTAATAAAATTGATACAAAAAACAGCAAGCTCTTTAGTAAGTCTTAAGTTCTAGCAAGAACCTTAGAAGGACACTTTCCTAAAGAAAAAATACTTCTATTTTCATAAAATCATAAAGTCTAAATGGTAATGAAAACATGCCTTCCCTAATAGCAAATACTCATTAAAGATGAGCTAGATTAATGTCTCAAATAAGCCTACTAAAATACCAAACAAAATTAGCTAAAAACATATTCCCTTTTACAAATAGTCAAAACACAAGCCATAAAAATAGGTCAATTAGCCCCTCAAAAGAGCACTCCAAATAGCCATAAAACAACTCCAAAAATGTGCAATAAAAGGCCAAAAATAGCCCACAAATTAATACAATAAAATAGCCTAATTATGCCTAAAGAATCAGCCATATGGCCCTAAAAAGAGCTACCTAATTGGAATCAAGTTGGATGCCAAATAGATGCTTCAAGTGGTTGCCATGTTGCATAGTTAAATGACTTAAGTAGATGGCATGACTTCTATGCAAATAAACTTTAAGTCTCTAAGCCCTTACTCCCTATATGAGCTCCAAAGTGAGTTACAAAGACCTTTAATTGCTTCCCTCATCTTCTTTGCCTTGGCTCTAGTCAAGGATCCCATTTGAAGGTGCAAGCCTTCTTGGTAATCCTTAGCTTAGTCTCCCATATTCTTACCACTCCTTCCCTCTTCAAGAGGATTTGACCTCAAATTAAAGCCTACATCAAAAGGAAAAAGATCAGAAACATTAAAAGTAGCACTAATATTAGAATTACTAGGAAGATTTAATTTATTTGCATTGCCATTGAATTTTGCCACCACTTAGAAAATGACCTTTCCTCTTGTGTAGAGCTTGGTTTTCCTTTAAACCAGAAACCTTTCTTTCCTCATATGCAATCATACCTAATCACCAGGCTCAAAAAATAGCTTTCTTGAAAGGTAAAACATGCATAGGCCTATTGCAATAAAAGGTTTGCCTAACATCACTAGCCTTTGCAAATACACTCCACTTTTTTCTTATTTTGCATATTCTCTTAACTTATTTTTCTCATTCTTTTTCTTTTTTTTATCCACTTTTGCTCTCTTTTTCTTCATTCAACTCTTCTTTATTTTTCTCTTTTTTAATTTGATCTTCTAAGATTTGTTTAAGGGTGAAGGGTGCAAGAGTAATGGATTTGTTATACTTCATAAAGCTATACCAGTTTAGGAAGCCATCATGGATTACATGCCTATCAAATTGCCAAGGTCTTCCAAGCAATAAATGGGTAGCTTGCATGGGAACAACATCACACAAAATCTTATCTTGATACTACCCAATGGAGAAGGAAACTAGCTCTTATTTTGTCACCTTGACCTCCCCACTTTCATTCAACCATTGGAGCTTATAAGGAGTAGAATGGTTTAAAGTTAGCAAAGTTAATTTCATCATTATGATTGTACTAGTAACATTAGTATAACTCCCTTATCAACAATCACATTGTAAACTTTTCCTTTTACATGGCATCTAGTATGAAAAATATTCCCTTTTTGATCTTCACTTCCCTATTTAGTTCGGGCATTTAAAACTCTTCTCACAGCTAGTGCCTCTCTTTCAACTATAACTTCTAGCACTTCATTACTCTTGTTGATGTCAGATTTTGGTTACATTCCAAACTCCGGCCAACGGGGGAATTCTTACGGGATCTCAAGCCTGTATCCAGTTCAACCCTAACAGAACAACGAGATGAATAAGGATCAAAGGGAGAGTAGGGATGAAGGTACAAGGTTTAGCATGGTTTGGCTAAATTTGGACTGCACCGGACCCTACGTCCATGGCAGAAGTTTTTATTAATGTCCAAGAAGTGATTTTAGCAGTGTTTCCACTTACAGGATTGTTTTCTCTCTCCCCCTCTAATAATGCAATCCTATTTATAGAGGAATGAGGAGTTACATACATTAATTACCAACTATAGTGGTGTTACATCAAATTATAAATAGAAGAGACAATAAGGGGCTATAATTCGGCTGTTACAGAGTGTAGATTATGGGGTGAGGCCCTCTTGTTAATCATAGACTTTAGCTTATTATCATGGTCTAGTGTTGTCCTCACCATGCAGAAAGTCTAGTACCTCTTCGCTGGGATTCTGAGCTCAGGGAACCAGCAAGGTAACGAAGTGTCGAGCCTAATGCTGTTGGAAAAGCCAGCAAGCTCTTGTAAAGGGGGGTTGGCTGTCTTTGAGACTATTCTTTGGGCTACTATTCATTGAGGTGTGGCTTGCTATGGCAAAGCTCGCTGGGGGAGAAGCTCACTGGGGTGCCCCTGACGAACCCGAGTCTACTGCTTCCTCTGGGCCAATTCTCGTATACAACATTAGCCCCCTAACTCTCAGTTTGCGCAACGAGCTAGGAGTTGAGTCTTTTCAATTTCCAAAATGTCAAAGTCTCCTTTTTCCAGAACTATCAATTCATTTCCCCCAGATAACACACATCTGATAATTATGATCGCACTAGTTGATTCCTTTTTCGAAGCCATTAATTTGGGTGGTTGGGAGGGGTGAATTTGGATCCTTCAGTGAGCCATCACCGATTCTATATAAGGAGGGTGACTTTTCAGCCTTGTCATACTGAGTAAGCATGGGACATCCTAACAAGCTACCACAGATCTACTGCATATGTGTTTCGGAAGATTCATCTATAACGGTAACGCGGGGCATTCCTGCACATATCCCAGATTATGTCCTTTCGATTTTGCCATGAGGCAATTCCTCGATCGGTCGTGCCCCTGGTACTCCTAGAGTCGATTCCCCTAGGAGGTGCAGGTGGTTGAGGGTATAAGGGATGTAGCACTACCGCTGATTGTGCATTGGAAGGAAAAACTAGCAGTGTGCTGACCTCAAAATGCGGCCATCCACGGCCAGCCTCTCTTCTCTTTTCTTCTTTTTCTTTTTCTTTTTTTTAGGGGCTTCTTTTACTCCTTAACTAGCTTGTGCTTAGGGTTCTCTGATGTTCCCTGCTTTGTTTTGTGTCTAAGGCTTTCTGATGTAAATATACCTCGTTGAGGTCTTTTAATGAATAAAATTGGCTTTTATGCACTCTTCGTCTGTTGCCATTTTCT
>JANHAO010012794.1:0-16182 GCA_026873985.1 Saraca asoca | reverse complement strand
TAGACCTTTCTGCATTTAATACTTTACTTTAGTTTATATCTTTGCCTTCTTTATAAAGCATCTTTTATTATTTCTGCTACTCCCTGTACTCATCAATCTGTCTGGATAGTTGAACTGCAAAGATTTTGGTAATTAAAAAGAAATAAAACTTCCCTGAGGAATCGACCTGTATTCGTCGGTTCTTTACTACAATTACACCGTGCGCTTGCGGCTATTTTAAAACGTGCAACAAGTTTGTGCACATCAATTATTCCACAAGGAAATCAAGTAATTGAAAACATAACATTCAACATCATTATAATAAGTATCAAAAATAGGCTACCATGAAAATATGCTCATCATTATATAATATGAAAGAAAGTTAATGAAGATTTCTAAAAGTTATATATGCAATTAATTAAAAAACACAACTAGAATCCTGAAGGAAAATTTCCAAAGGTAACCATAACATCATACATCATAACCATTATCTCCCCCAAAAATCCTTCCTAACACGCCGGTCAAATATTCATATATCCGATCGCCTACCCTTATCACACCATCATACCAACTAGTCATAGGTACACTTGAGGTTACCAATAAATTTCCAATGGATCCAGAACCTCTTCAATAATATAAAAAATATCACTTAACATAAAAATTCTTATTCGTGTAAGCAATATTTATCAAACCATGCATAAACTTGATGATGCATTTTCATATCTATTCATTATATAGAAAAGTAATATCATCAATTTCAATACTATAAAGTAAGATGAAAATCCTTAAATTTATCATGGCAAACCATCTCGTGTGCACATAAAACATATAAATATACTTTCTATTGATGATGAAATTCGGTTCATACGGAGGACTCGAATTCAGCCAACAGGGAGGAGTTCAGGGCACCAATGCTGCTTCTGAAGTGCAGAAGAGAAAAGAATAAGAGGAAGAATGAAAAGAGAAACATCATGTTTAACGTGGTTCGGTCAAATCCGGACGGCACCGGATCCTACGTCCACGGCGGATTTAGTATTGATATATGGGTGCTTTTGCAGAGTTTCTACTTACAAGTTTTCCTATCCTTCCCTCTTCTAACAATGTAACCCTATTTATAGAGGAAAGAGGAGTTACATACATTAATTACCAGCTACAGTGGTGTTACATCAAATTATAAATGAGAAAAGACAGTAAAAGACTATAATCCAGCTACTGCAGAAAGTAGGCTACCGAATGGTCTCCCTAGGTTAGTAGTAGACTTGTATCTGCCATTGTCTACTGCTTGACATCCTGAGTAGGGGATTCCTGGTTCTGCTGTAGTGCGCTAGGTGCCGCTATAGCGAGGAAGCGGGCTTGAATGGAGTGGTTGACCACTCGACGATCCGACCTTATGATTGCTTTGCCAAGTCATCCCCTGTAGGAGGTGCCATTTCATGAAATATACCCAAATGCTCCTCACACGTTGCTGGATTGTGACGAGTGAGGTGAGGCTTGAAGTTAGGAGTGCTTCGCTATTGAAGCAAGGGACTTGATCTTTGCTGCGCTCGGGGACTCGTTCTCGTGAGGCGATCTCATATATATAACATGAGCCCCCCAACTCCTGGTTTGCTTTGTGGACCTAGAGTTGCAAGTTTTCGAGGATTGATTCGTATCTTCAGCTAGTGTCCTTCTTTGATTGAGATGTCATGTTAGATGTCTTTTCCATTCTACTTTAGGCCATGCTTTTCCTTATTTGCCATTTTTGGCCGTTGGCGTGGCATTGTCGCTCATTCCGGGCTGTTGGATGAAAATCAGATCAGATTTTCTCTGGATCCTTTAGAGGGTTGAGCGAGTTTATTTATAGCCTGGGACATTCTTTTCTTTCATCCTAGAGAAACTCGATGGAGGTGACTGAAGAGCCCCCTATGTTTTAGTGTCTTAGCTTCCGACGAAGCTTGGTGAGACATGGATGGCCTGTTGCAGAGTGGCAGGAGACATGGGTAGCCTGTTGCATGTGGCTCTAATGCAGGACCTGCCTAGCGGGCTCTTACGGGTTCTCGCGGTGACTTTTGGCCACCTCCTCTGGCTATTGCATGTGGTGCTGCTACTTGCCCAGCCAGCTTCTATGACTTTTTGAATTGCTGTGTAGCTCAAGAGGGCATGCCGGAGGAATAAGCAGGAGGAACTCTGGGGTTACTGCTCTTCTGCAAGCCCGACGACTAGGAGCTGGCCTTTTGGCTGCTTTTTGCAGGAATTGTAGTGCTAGGCTTTCAATCTTTTTTCTCTGATGTACCGTTGCCTTGCTAGGTTGAGGTCTTTTTTGCTGTATGAGCAATGAATGCTTCAAGCATTGCTGTATGTAAGCTTTGATAATTAATGAGAACTTTTCTCCCTTTTCAGCCAATTGGCTTGTACTTTTATTTTTTTGATTACTCAACTTGTTGTGAGTGAGAGAGAGTTGCATGCAAGCTGCGAGAAGTGATGATATTTTATGACCACGAGGTAGGCTCAGAGGCCACAGCGAGGTGAGAACCCTTCACTGTAATGCTGTAGCGAGGTGAGAACCATTCGTTGTAATGCTGTAGCGAGGTGAGAACCACTCGTTGTAGCGAAATTGTAATGCTGTAGCGAGGTGAAAACCATTCGTTGTAATGCTGTAGCGAAAACTCTTCACGTGGCCAATCGACAATTTGTATTGATTGAAAATGCCATAATTGTTATAATTGATTGATAATAAATGGGTGTTACAAGATCAAAATATGGTTCTGATGGAGGGCTCAGGCTCTTGGGTGATAACTCATTGAGCCTGTTAAGCGCACTACCCAGGTGGTCTTACCATGTAATCCTACAATCAACCCCTTCTGATAAGGCCTTTAATGGCATTTTTTAGTGCGTAGCACTCTGAGGTGGTATGTCCAGCCTCATTGTGGTAAGCATAAAATCTGCTCTGGTTTCTGGACTTGGCGGGTACCCTTAATGGCCTGGGCCTTCCAAAGTCCTTGTTATGCCTTTCTACGGTGAAGATTTTGTCCTGTGCGTCTGAAGGATGCTATAGCTCTCAAAGCGGCCTTCGAGTTGCTGAGGTTTTGCTTTCTTTGCGAGATGAGGAGTGGGGTTATCATGACTCTCGTTGCTCCTCTTTTTGCTTGGAGAGGACCATTATGGCCTGCTTTATGCTTGGGTTCCTCTGTTTCAAAGGTTTCTTCTCATCTTATTTGCTTAGTCACCTAATCATAAAATTCAACGAGATCTTGAGCGGGAGACTTGTAGAGGCTCCTGTATAACTTGCCATCTTTACAGAGTCTTGCTAAGATAGCTGTTAGGATACTTTCCTCCGAGGGATTCTCCACAGAGTTAGCCTCGTGCCTGAATCAGGCTACGTAATTCTTGAGCGACTCGTCCTTGCATTGGAAAATCATTGCACGGTGGCAAGGAGGCATGAGTTACTTCTTCAGCGCCAGATATTGGTCAACAAATTTCCTTTGGCATTCCTCCCAACTGCCGACACTACACGCAGGGAGGTGTCTGAACTAAGCACGCAGCATCACCCTTAGCATGGCAGGGAAGACGCGACACTTTACTAAGGGATCCATCATCTGGAGGTCCATTTGAGTGTTGAACGCATCCAGGTGGTTGATCGGGTCGCTATTTCTGTCATAGAGTGGGATAGCAGGTACTTTAAGCTTTTGCGGAAGAGGTTGTTTATCGATCTCTACAAAAAATGGTGAGGTTTCCTCATAGCAAGGTTGATTGCTTTGAGGTTGTGGGCGCTCCTCTAGCTATTTCAGCCTCTAGAGAACTTCTCCCATTGCTGGATGCTGATCCTCGTGCTGAGGGGTCGAGCTTTCTGCTCGCTGTGAGCCCCCCGATCACTGGCCATCGCGATTGTCTCGGACTTCTTTCTAAGCTTCCTCACGAAGCTGTTGGAGTTGTGTCATGACCTCTTCTTGTTTTTGAGCATTTTGTGCTTGTGCTTGCACAAGCGCCTTGATAGTCTTAGCCAGTTCTCTGACTATGTTCTCGAGTGCCGATTGGGGCTGATGGGGCATTTGAGTCTCTTAAGTTTCAGGTGCAATGGTGTGCTGTTGAGAAGCTTGAGCTATAGAACTCCGAGTCGTTCTCCCTCTGGCCATGGTTAGGCTACAATGGAAACTTCAGAAAGTAGATGGTCCCTACAGACAGGGCCAAAATGTTGACGATGAAATTCGGTTCGTACGGAGGACTCGGACTTTAGCTAACAGGGAGGAGTTTAAGGTACTAATGCTTCTTCTGAAGTATAAAAGAGAAAAGACCAAGAGGAAGAATGAAAAGAGAAACAACACGTTTAATGTGGTTCGGCCAAATTCGAACGGCACCAGACCCTACGTCCACGGCAGATTTAGTATTGATATATGGGTGCTTTTGCAAAGTTTCTACTTACAAGTTTTCCCGTCCTTCCCTCTTCTAACAATGTAACCCTATTTATAGAGGAAGGAGGAGTTACATACATTAATTACTAGCTACAGTGGTGTTACATCAAACTATAAATGAGAAAAGATAGTAAAAGACTATAATCCGGCTACTGCAGAAAGTAGGCTACCAAATGGTCTCCTTAGGTTGGCGATAGACTTGTGTCTGCCATTGTCTGTTGCTTGATGTCTTGAGTAGGGGATTCCTGGTTCTGCTGTAGCGAGCTGGGTGCCGCTATAGCGAGGAAGCGGGCTTGAATGGAGTGGTTGACCGCTCGACGATCCGACCTTATGATTGCTTTGCCAGGTCGTCCCCTGCGAGAGGGGCCATTTCATGAAATATACCCGAATGCTCCTTGCATGTTGCTGGATTGTGATGAGCAAGGTGAGGCTTGAAGTTAGGAGTGCTTCACTATTGAAGCGAGGGACTTGATCTTTGCTGCGCTCGAGGACTCGTCCTCGCGAGGTGATCTCATATATATATATATATATCACTTTCGAAATCACTTTAAAATATATAGGAAACTCCTATTATTGAAAAAGGATTTGTAATAATCCATAGAATAAAAATTATTTGGTATTTACAAATGGGATTATTAAATGAGGAGGATCTACTCACCTTAGAAAATCCTTAGAAAGCTAAGTCAGCTAAGCTCCAAAAATTTGCCATTAATGTGCTCGATTCATCCAAGGGAATTTTTTTAGAGCTAATAAATAACAATATTTCAGCATACCTCAACTTTAAGAGTTAGGATTTCTGGTAAACCATCTTGAAAACTTAATGTATACTTCCTATAAAATAAATATTTTGTTCTAAGAATACTCACCACTTTCCAAAGTGCAGGTGGGGAGCTTGTTGCTGGCTAGATCACCGTCGGTGAGTTGGTTGAAGGACTGGCCAAAGCTTGCTGGAAAAAGGAAGAAGGAAGCTACTGGTCGACTGTAAGCTAATCCAAGGGAAAAGAGGAGATACTAGGAAGTGACTAGGGAAGAGGAAGACTGGTGGGCTCATCGAACTATAACGGCTGAAGAGGAGGAGGTGGCTCGGCCAGAAAATGCAAGGGAGTTGGGGAGTTTTGGTCGAACTAAAGCAGCACTCATCCACAGTGGAGGAAGCATTGAAAAAAATGACGACGGTCGACAAGCCAGACAGTGGGGCACTGAAGGTTGGAGAGGATCATCGATTGCAACAGGGAAGGACGAAGCTTCAAGAATGCATTAGAGGAAGAAGAAACTGGCTGGAGAAAAATATATATAGAAAATAAAATGGAAAAATTTGCACTTTGACCCCATTAGCTTTCCACCACCTTCAAATAAGTCCTTCTGAAAAATAAGAAATTACGTTATAGCCTCAATAAAATTAAAGATTTTTACTTTGGTCCCTCTATAACTTTTTTTAAGGTATTACAAAAGTATAAAAAATTTTATTCAGGATAGGAGAAGAAAGAAGATAAAGAGAGAAAACAGTCTTTGCGACCCAATCAAACACATGATAAGCAGGTTGAAATAGATTTCCTTGTTCTAGGAACTGTGGAAATGATTGCTAGTGGTTTTGCAAGTGGAGGAGCTTCTAGCAATTCTAAGAAAAGGCATTTATGGGTAGTCATGGCAGTAGAGGGAAAAAGAAGGAAAGAATATTATGAGCCAATTTATTTCATAGAATGAGATTTTGGAGATATTGATAGGGATCACAATGATTCAGTGGTGATTTCAACTTTACTGCATAATTTCATTATCAAGCATATACTTGTCGATCTAGGAAGTTATGCTGATATTTTATACTTGCATCTTGTAGATGCTTTAAATATTCTTAGAAATATGTATAAACCATATATAGGTGTCCTAGTTGGTTTCATAGGGGACAAGTTCAAGTAGAGGGAACCATTATTGTAAGATTGACATTAAGAACTCAATCATTGATGAGAAATTTGGATGATACTCTTGTGGTTGCTACACCAAGTAGTGCTTACAATGCTATTCTAGGGAGGCCCTTATTGAACTAAATGGGTGCTATCATTTCCACCCTCATTTGTTGATAAAATTCTCAGCAAACAAGGCATTAGGGAGCCACGGGTTGGTCAACAAATCACTTGGAAGTGTTATATGGCAAGTTTTGGCCAATCCTCTGAAAAACACTAGTACAGAGGGATCCATGGTTAGCATGAAAGGAAAATGTCAAATGGTAGATTTTTCCTTATTAGACATTCAGCAAGAGAGTTCTAGTCGGTTGGAGCTGGGTTCAGATATGGACGAAATACAAATTTTCAGGGATAAAGATGATAAAATAGTGAAAATTGGGGCAGATTTGCAGAAAGTGGAACATGATCGATTGATAGAGCTTCTATAGAGTTACGTCAAAGTGATTGCTTGGGCACTTGCTAACATGCTAAGAATTGATCCAGAAATGGCTTGTCACAGACTTTCGATCAACCTAGGCATAAAGCCTGTTCAGCAGAAGAAAAGAAATCATAGGCCAAAAAGGTAGAAAGTGATAAAAAAGGAGGTAGAAAAATTATTGAGTGCAAGGTTCATTAGAAGAGTTCCATACATTACATGATTGGCAAACGTGATCTTAGGCTTCAAGAGGATGGTGAATGTGTGTGGATTTCACTTATCTTAACAAAATTTGTCCCAAGGACTCTTACCCACTTCTAAATATTGATCAACTAGTGGACAATGTTGTTGGCTTCAAAATTTTGAGTTTTAATGATGCTTTTTCAAGATACAATTAGTTAAGGATTCATCCTAAAGACAAGAGCAAAACAACATTCATCACTAACTAAGGAACATTCTGCTATAGGGTCATGTCTTTCGGTCCAAAAAATGTACGGGCAACCTACTAGGGAATGATGAACAAGGCATTTACAGGACAGATTGGAAGAAACATGGAAGTCTATGTGAATGACATGATTGTTAAGTTGAAGAGTTAAGAACAACACTAGAAGGATTTGAAGGAAACCTTTGAGACTTTGAAGAAGTTCTATATGAGGTTGAACAAAAAAAATTGTGCATTTGGGGTAAGGGCTGGTAAATTTCTGGGTTTCATGATTATTGAGGCTAACTCGTCCAAGTGCCAGGGTATAATCAACATGAGAAACCTAACAACAGAGAAGGAGGTGTAAATGCTTAACGGAAGGATTACGACCATAGCATGTTTCATGTCTAGGTCAACTGATAAACATGTTCCTTTCTTTAAATTGCTTAAAAGTGTTAAAAATTTTGAATATACTAACAAATGTGAATAAGCCTTCAAAGAATTAAAAATGTATATAGCCACACCACCCATACTTACCTAACTAGAGCTAAAGGAAACATTGTTCATATACTTAGTAGCAACAGTAGAGGCAATGAGTTAGTTCTTGTTCGGGAAACTAAGAAGGAGCAAAGACCTGTTTACTTTACAAGTTATATGCTACATGGTGCTGAGGTAAGGTATCAAAAGATAGAGAAATTAGCCTTTACTCTACTAATAGCATCTTAAAAATTAAAGCCTTATTTTTAAAGCCATCAAGTTATTGTTCGAACAAATGCCCCAATATGGCATGTTTTGCAAAAGCCTGACTTAGTAAGGTGATTGGTCGCTTGGTCAGTAAAGCTGTCCGAATATGGACTCTTGTATGAAGCAAGGAAGACAATTAAGGCACAGGTATTGGCAAAGTTCATGGTTGAGTTAGCAAAAATGAAAGAACCTGGGGTGGAAAGTCCAGCCTGGACGCTATACATTGATAGCTTGTTGAATGGTAAAGGCAGTGGAATAGAGGTAATCCTGAAGGGACCCACAGACTTGGTTTTAAAGTATTCGCTAAAGTTTGATTTCAAAGTGATGAATAATCAGGTAGAATATGAAATGTTAATAATAGGGCTAAAGTTAGTTAAGGAAGTTAGGGCACGATCTCTAAAAATCTTGAGTGATTCTCAACTGACAATTGCTCAAATTAAAGGGAAATACGAAGTAAAGGAGCCAACGTTGGCAAAATATGCAAACGTTACTAAGGCTTTGTTGAAAAAATTTAAGTTTGAGCTAGTAAAGATCTCAAGGGAAGAGAATAAGTGTACGAATGCATTAACCAAGCTGGCCAACACTAAAGCAGTAGTGAATAACAAAATGGTAATCCAAAAGACCTTACAAGCTCCTTGTACAGATGAAATGATATGTATGGAACAAGAATCATCTTGGCTAACTCCAATAGTAAAATTCTTGGAAGAAGAATAGTTGCTAGAGGATAAAAAGAAAGCTCAAAAGGTCAAATAAAGAGTAGTACACTTTTTTGTGGAAAGAGGGCAGTTATATAAGAAAAGTTTCTCTCTTCTAGCATTACAATGTTTTTGGCCAAGTGAAGCTAATTATGTTTTGAAGGAGATTCACAAAGGCATTTGTGGGTCTTATATGACAAGAATGGCGGTTGCGCTAAAAGCCATTTAGTCGAGGTATTTTTGGCCAAAAATGAAACAAGAAACTTTGGAATTAGTACGAAGTTATGAAAAATGCCTGAGATTTGCAAAAGTTTAAAAGTAGCTAGCTATTAAGCAGATGTCTATCTTCGCTCCATGGCCGTTCGACTAGTGGGGCATTGATTTGCTAGAACCTTTTCCAATAGCTCTTAGCTAACTAAAGTATTTGGTGGTAGCAATCAACTACTTCATCAAATGGATAAAAGCAGAATCCCATGCAATTGTAACCTCAAATAATATACAAAAATTCATTTGGAAAAACATCATCTGTAGATAAAATTTTTGAAGTTATAAGTTTTGTTGTAAGAAGCTTACTAATAGTGCCTTTCAAGTATGGCCTCTTAGTTACAATTATATCAGATAATAGGCAACAGTTTGATAATGGTAACTTTCAAGATTTTTATCAAAGGTATATTTCTCTTTTTGTATCTTATGTGAAAGTACAAGGTCTCACATGCCTTGAATTGAAGGTTGTGAATCAAGCAAAGGTTCACTTATGTTGAACACCCCCAATTGAATGGGCAAGCTAAACTAGAAAACAAGATCATTTTGGAAGGACTATGCAAAAAGCTAGACAAAACAAAAGGAAGATGGGCTGAAGAATTACCAAGTGTTCTGTGGTCATACAGAACCACCATACACTCAGCTACTAGTAAAACTCCTTTCAGGCTAGCTTACAAAAGTGAAACTATACTCCTAGTTGAATTGGTACAGTGTTTGAAAGGAGGGAGCAGTACGAATAGCAAAAAAGTGAAGAGAGAAGGAGGGAAGAACTAGATATTCTATTTGAAACAAAAGAAGTAGCTCGGTTATGGAATGAACACTATAAAGCAAGGATTGGCAAAGTTACGAACAAAAGACTAAGGAGCAAAACCTTTGTAAAAAGAGAATTCATCCTACAAAAGGCAGATAGCCTGTGAAAAGCACAAAATGAAGGAAAGTTGATCGCCACATGGGAAAGGCCATTCAGAGTACAAGAGGGCCTCCTTAATGGCACCTACCACCTAGAAACTATACAAAAGAAACCTATTCCCCAAACATAGAATGCTACATATTCGAAATAGTATCATGTACTAGTTTAGTCACCTAAGTGGTATTTAATGTATTCAACACAAATGAATGAAGAAAAATTACATCATATATATGTCTAAAAAATCTAAGCAAATCCCTTAGTCTTGGTAGATCCCTTAGTATAAGCAAAAATTTGAGCATATTCCTTGGAGTAGACAAATCCCTTGATATTGACAAAAATTTGAGCAAACCCTTGGTCCAGACAGATCCCTCAGCATAGCTTGAAAGTATAGGGATGACTAGTGGCAATAACAAATACACTAAGTTCAGCTCCTCAAAAGGATACTCAAATGTGTGCAAAAGTAAATTATCAAATAAACCTTAGAACTTGCAAAGGATATGCAAAGGGCAACATTAAGTAGGTATATGAGTTTATGGTCATTCAAATGGGCAACAAAGGTCAAGGTGTGTGTAGTCGATCGAGTAAACAAAAAATATTCATATTGCCATGCTATAATCTTTACCAAGAAGAGCAAGAATCATAAAAAGAAGATTTTGAATAGAAAACAATAAAAGTATGATCATTTGACAGGGTGCAGTGGCTTTAGAGGTTTACCCTGGAAAAAATAATATAATAAAGCAATTAGTAGAATGAATCGGCCCATTAGAAGCCTAAGTTAAGATGTCAAGAATGTGAAAACAAGGCATATCCAATAAATTCAAGAAGTAAGTTTACCATAAAAAAGAAAAAGATGAAGCTACTTGTTGGCCATACTTTACAGCACATCCTCCAATTTTTTGTCCTGATTGAGCTTGGACAAATCCAGAGTAATGTCTGGGTTAAAGTGTTAGATCTAGTTGATAATGCTAGCAAACCTAACCGTATCATCGAAAAGCTAAGGTCTTCAACTTCCTATACTGTTACTATAAGTTCTTTCTTAAAAGCAACCTCAAGGCTTACTCGAGTGTGTCGTTTGGCTTCCAGCTCCTTCGTCAAGCTGTCACTCTTTTGCAACACAACATTCTATTCGATAGCCAAGGCTTTGCTCTGTGAGATAAAGCATCTTGCTCCTTCACCAATTTGGCTATATGATTGGTCAAATTAGTAATACTTTTGTCCCAAATAACCACCTCCTATGACTTGGTCTACAGGTTTGTGTAATTTCTCCACTATAGTGGAGTCAGTTTTTGCCAACTCCCTTTCATTTAGGGCAAAGAATAGAATGGTAACTAGTAAGTTAGTATGAGAGCAAGCCATCTAGATAGTAAAAGCTTTCAGCATATGTTGTGGGCTATAGTCAAGTATGAATTCCTCGGTATGATTATGGTCAAGTAAGAGAAGCAACTGGTTATGTAGAAACACGCCATAATTAGCATCTTTATATCATAGGTTGTCTATGATATTGAAAGCTAAATTACTTCCTTTAGGAGCGTCGATCGGCAGTACCTCCTTCTAATTGCCCACCTTGATCTTTTTTGCAAGAGGGGCAATAATGTTAGGCAGACTCAGTTCTTTGCCTTTGCCTTTACTTGGTTCTTTAAAAGAAGTTTTACACTTCCTCATGGCTAGTGTCTTGCTATGATTGGGAGCAGTAATAGGTCAATTGGTAAAAGGAGAGCTACAAACAACCTTAGTTGGTGAGGCCAACTCAATTTGGGTAGTGGGCGATACAATGGGCTTCTCCTTGGCATAAGCCCAGGCACGAATCTTAGCCATCCATTTTAAATCCATCTTTGAGTAGTGAATTTCTATCCTTGAACCATTCAACCAATAGCCTAAAAATAAAACAAGTTAGCAACGTGAAATGAGCTAATAACAAGTGTTATGGTAAGTCACATACGAAGAATGGTTTGGGTGTCAAAATGGTCATTATGCCAAAAATCATATCACAAGATCCTGCTTAACGATCAAAAGATCTTTAAAGGTATGGCCCGATAATGGTTTTAGAGATTTGGTCCATCTAATAGGGTCGATTAGCTCTCCATCTTAAAGGAAGAAAGGGTGAAATCCTTCAACAATTTGAACTTTCAAGAAGGAATGCTTCCAAATACAAACACTAGTAAGCATATTCTATAGGATCACTTAGTCAAGTTGTTGAAGAAAGTGCACCTAACCTCCAGTTTTTTGCCTCAACTAGGAAAAGAAAAAGAAAAAAGACTCGACAGTCAACTGGAGTTGAATACGAGTGCTTATTACTTGAAAGCAAGTGAGAAAGGCCCATGCATTCTAGGTTAGTTAAGAGGGGTAGACATCCATAGTGCGAAGGATGCTTTGTTGGAAAGCAGTAAAAGGGGACAAACATGGAGTTGATCAACTACATCCCTATCAAACATCAGAAAAAAAAAAGACGTACTGAACTAATTGCAAACAAAGTACCCCCACACCTTCAACATTAAGCGGAAGTTGCAAACAAGCATTTATGTGTATCAAACATACTACTGAACTAGTTTTTGAGGGAGTGTCAATTACGGTTGAATTCTAATTTATTCTTTTACAAAATCACATTATTCATATAATTATAATTTTTATAAATTTTAAAAAATAGTTTATAATATATGAAATATATAACTAAAAAAAAGCATTTTGAATAGAATGTTTAAATATATTTTTAGTAACAGATAATAAAAATTTATAATGGATTAAGATATATAAAAAAATCCACCAACCACTTTTATTCGTAAAAATAATTGAGTGACATTAGTTTCACATTTCTAATATCACTTTAACACCCATACACAGATCCATACCACACATAAATTGGAAGCCCCACAAATTTTGTGTGAGTGTGGATTAAGAAGTATGACTCAATATAATTGTTTATACATATATCTAATTTAATTATTTATTCATATATTTATTGATCACATTTTTTCACAAAATAGAAAGGATGGCATTTTAGACCATTCTATAGTTACTAACTATAATATTATATTTAGAACATAACTACTTTGGAATCTAGAGAAAGGAAAAGATGGAGAATAATTTTTCTCCTAGATTTTTATGCTTATTTTCTCATTCATCCCCTTTTAAAAGCAATCTTGGACTTTTCTTCAAATAACATTTGTAACTCTCATTAGCTAATATCATTGGCTAAATTCAAATTAATAACTTAAAAGAGAAAATTTAATCCACTTACCATTAAACAATTAGTTAGCAGTTGAATTAATTCTAAAATTGAAAGTCATATAAAACATATTCACTATTTAATATGCATCTAATATATTCTACTATTAACTATTTCATTTATTACCTTTAACTTGTATGAAAAAGTTCACATATCTCATAAAAATTAAAGATAGGTGATAAAAATTAGCTTTGTATATCCTTAGCAATTTCATGCAAAGAAATTTGAAGTTTATATTAATCATCTATTTGTGAAAGCATCTTGAAAACTAAACAAAACAATATTACACGTAAAAAAAAAGTAAAATATAGATAATTAATATAACAAGAAAATTTTGTATCATTCTAAATAAAAAGAATGTTTTAAATTTATAAAAATCTCTAATTATTTTAATTTGTCTTTACAAAAGTATTTTTAGTTAATCATTACATAAAACTTTGACCATTGCTCTCACTGATCCAGTTATATTGATATTTCTATGAAAAATTGAATATTATTCATCATATTATTTAAGGAAGACTTCCAATAATATATTTTACCCAAATGGTTACATACTTCTTCGTCAAAGAGTCCCGAAGTAAAAAACTATTGTACTAAATCTCAAATCATAGGACTTTTGTATACAAGTACAATAAAGGAAAAAAAATGAAGAACTTTGATGGGACAAACATGATTGTACAATAGAAAAAATGCCAACTCAAAGAGAGACTAACAAATTATTGTGTTAATAGAGCGTGTTAATAGAGCAAGTAAACAATTTTTTTTTTACAAACAAATCATATGAAAAAAAAAAATTAATAGTTGAGAGCACTGTTGAATTTGAAAATCATGATTTCATAAAAAGAAACATGCTTAGCCATCAAAGTCACAAGACAAACAATCATCCCTTAACAATAAACACCATCAAATAGAAAGTCATAACTATATAATTAACTGTTATTTCCAATTATAATATATCTAAAATTAAAATAAACTTTAAAATAATTTAGTTGATTTATATTATATCTTAGTCATACAAACTTGATTGTATCAGTAGTTGTTGTATTCCAAACCTTAAATTATATCAAGAAAAGATTTATTTGCATTCCAAACCTAATATAGAGTAGTTCTATTATAGGGACATTCATTGTTTTTCATAAAAGTAATTGTATTAAGCTAAATTGTGAGAGCCTCAATATATACATTTGCATCTAAAAAGATCTTTCAAAATAGATAAAGGAGTTGAGCTTTATATCAATAACAGAAAATTGACAAAAACTTCAACTTTAAATCAGTAGTTATAGATTGAATAAGGAAAACAAATAAACTATGAAATCAATATAACAATTGGCTCATAGAAAAAAATTAGTAAAAAGTTGCAAATAAATATTTTTGCCATTAGAAACCCTTAGGGAGCAAAAAGAAATAATAAACAAAATAGAGAATGCATGAAGTGAGAAGCAAAGGCAATTAGGTTAGCAATTTATGTGCTGCCATCTGAACTTGTGCTAAAATCTAATTATATAAACACTCAATATATATAACTGGATTGGAGAAAAATCTTTGCTAGAAAGTTAAATACTAATATGCATGTAGGATTCACAAATTATTATATCCACAAAGGGAAAATTTTGATTGTATTTACTTAAAAAATTAAAAGGGAACAAAATAATTTTAGATAAAAAGTGGTGAAACTTATTAAATGTACTAAATCATAAGTCTATTTTTTTTCAAATTTTCAAATATTAGGTGTGTCTTAGAACAACCATAGGTAATGAGTTGTTCAAAGAAGAATTAAGTACACTTGAATTAGTTGCATTCCTCGTAGAAACATTCATTTGACATATATTTTGCATTTTAAAAGTTATATTAATTTTTACCGAATATGAAGCCACTTATCAAAGTTATAATGCAAACTTTTTGAGAAGTAATTTGAATTGAATGATTAGGCTAAAGTATGTACTAAACAGTAGTTCATAGCATACACAACAATTATAGGCTTTTGATCATATTATGTAATTATATTGAATAAGATCCATTTAACTAGGAAATTTAAGGTTATATTTCAAACTAGATTCCACTAAACTAAAAGAGTAAGTTGGCAGTCTTGTAAATCCTATTCAAAATAAAAATATAAATGATACACACACATTAACGAACATGTAACTAAATTTATTGCATTCATTTACTCACACAAATATATATATATATCTATATATATTTTACAATCTTTTATAAAATATTTTATTTTATCACAAATCATGCATCTAAATCAAATAATCTTTTATTAACACAAGCATATAAAAGTTTATGATAAAGTATTAAATTCTAAGATAATTAATTAAATATTGTGTGAATTGATGCACGATTCAAATTGATGATTATGATCAAAACACACTCTTAAATATGAAGAAACGTTAAACTACAAAATATAAAACTCTTAAATATTATGTGAATTAAATTTTTAATTTACAAATTATTTTATATTTAATTTTTTAATTAATTGAATATTTATTTATTTTTAAAATAAAAATTAATTAATAATGATATCAAAATTTTAGTTGTCTAAAATAAAAGAAATAGATTGATAATCTCAAATCAATTAGTATAAATATTTAATTTGATGTGATAAAATTAATTTTCAAACTAAATTGATTGGTAATAAAAGTTTTTCAAAATTGAAAACTACATATAATTTGTAAAAATAAAAACCAATTGCAAATAGGGAATTCGCAATCTAACACTCCACCTAAAAAATTGAAAAGGCAAAGATAAGAGTATCTCCAATGGTACAACCCATTGGAGTTGCTTAACTCCTCTTTTTATGGGTCCCACCATGCTATATCACCACTCTTTACTTTATACTACTTTAAGCAACTCTCCACTCCAATAGTACAACTTTAAAAAAGTTCACCAATTGGGTCTCACAAGTTATCTCACATCTTTATACTTCATTTATATTTATTTTTATTTCAAATTAAAATATTAACTCATTTGTATTTTAATTTTGAGACAATAAATAGGTAAAAAAGTTTAAAATATATTAAAAATATAGCAAATTTATTTCAACTAAATTTTTTTTATCACAATAAGTTAAAAATAATGAAAAATACATAACATTATCTAATTAAAATAAAATTTCCTCACCTAAGAGGCAAGAGAAACTCTAGAATCAACTAACAGTTCCAGAAGGATTGTCCTAAAATGAA